>SKCR01015028.1:0-133419 GCA_019454045.1 Zanthoxylum bungeanum | reverse complement strand
GCAAAAGAAATTTAGGCCGATAACGCAGGGTAATCCAATGTCCGAGAGGAGGCATCCATTCAAGGTTGCTAATGTTGCCGAGGGAATGACCTACACTGCCTTAAACAGACTATTGGCTCAAATAGCTCGGGAGATTCAAGAAAAGGGTCTGCTGACCGAGCTGTTGAGTTTCAATCAAGTCCCAAGGATCATAAATCATGCATAAAAATGAGTAGAATACAACCAAATGAGGTGCGGAAAAACTCACATGGATCGGTAGAGATGCATCGAAGATGAAGTGCGAACTGCTCTCCCTTGCTCGGCAGTGAGCTGCGCGTGTGAGGGGCTGCACGGTGGTGACTGGTTCGGCTTCTTCAAGGTTCGGCCATGGGAGACACCATTGAAGCTCCAAGCTTCAAGCTTTCCAAGCTCACAAACTCACTTCCCTATCACCTTTGTATTCCTCCATGAGTGTGCTAGCACTTAGATCTTGCTACAAGATCAAAAGCTTCTCCATTTTGTGTGAAAAAATAGAAAAAATGAAGAAGAAAATCGGTCAAGGAGACCGTGAGAAGAGAGAAAACATTTTGGCTCCATTTTGCCAAAACCATGAATGTTGAAAACAAGAGAGAAAAAAGTGATGCCTTTTTTGTATTACCTTTCTTTTATTTTTATTTACCAAGTAAGTAAATAAAATATACAAAAATTTTATTAAAAAGTCAAAAGCAAAAAGCAAAAGCTTTCAATCAACTTTTCACCCATCACTTCTATTTTTATTTTAAGTCACATCACATCACTTTAATAAAGTGACATGTTGTCAAGTCACATCACTAAAAGTGACAATTGATTTGACGCATGATGTGACTAACGATTTGACGCTTGATGTGACTTGCGTGCCGCGCTCGAATTCGAAATGCGAATGCGCTCGCAATCACTCTCGGGCTCGGGTTCGCTAATTCCAAATTAACAAATTTTCCGTCGCGTCGTAATTAAATGATTACGCCTAGCGAAATCATTATTCACGTCGCTAACGAATTAATTCTAAATTAATTCGTTCGCCCGAATTAAAATCCAATTTCAATTCCGCGTCGAAATCTAATTTCGATTAATATATCGAATATATTAATTTTACCGATTAATTCCAAATTAATCGTTCTCTCTCTTTAACGATATTTTATCCGAGATAAAATATCTCCGTAATTAATCCCAGATTAATTTTCTCTCTCATCGAATTAATCCCAGATTAATTTTCTCTCTCATCGAATTAATCCCAGATTAATTTTCTCTCTCTTCCAATTAATCCCAGATTAATTAAAGTGCGAGTCATACGTCATCGGTGAATCTTCAGGAAGCGACCCATGAGATCTCCGGATATGTTGGCAGTAAATACGGTCATCGGACTATCCGAACACGTAAGTACCTCGTACTACGTTTATACCGATTTACAAGACAAGGTTGGCTTCTAACAAAGCGCCATGCCTACCCAATTCTCCAGAAATATTCTTACAGGAATATATAGATCTTTATCAAGCGTAGTATACCGTAGTATTGTGTATATCGGCCCAGTATCGGATAGTCACGTGCTAGGGCTGGGGCTGGATAAGTGTCTGCCCCGTCCGAAGCACATGTGTCGGATGTCTGGTAACTAGTCTCTATAATCAGATATTCATGACCTGGTCATAATATCATGATTGGATGCGCATCACTCAAGAGCACTAGTACCGTATCCTGCGTGACATCATCTCCACTATGACTGAAGTGATACTTCCGTCTTGACATCACACCCAATACACTACGACTCTCTGATAAACCCAGAAGTGGTGTACGCAGAACCGGTTAAAGCCCTGTACCACCAAGACCAAAGTCTACCGATTATCGTAATTATTAGCGGTGCAAGTCTCAGGTTAAGACCAAATACACCTACCCTGATGTCGGACTCCCATAGACACATAGTCATAATACCAATGGGATTTCGAGGGGTCTATCCAGAGCGAAGCTGTTTCCCGTACCATCGGTGAAACACAACCTCCTATCGCACTTGCATAAGTATCCAATACTTAAATATATGAGAACTATGCCGTCGTGCCCTCACAACGCGCACAAGTGCAATACTAGCCTATTCCGCATTATCGATGTCCTGTCTCGATAATACTCCGGCTAGGGATATTTAATGATTAATCATTCGTGGACTGATATTGTCTCATATCATCTCAATCCAGGAACTAATCATCATATGGACCTCTCTTCATTTATACATCTATGGTGATCTAATCACAAATGATGAGAGTGCAATTTCCTTGTCACATAGTTAATTTGTACAACAACACCGTGATCTGTACAAATAGTGACGCTATGGGTCATATTATCCAACAATTTCCCACTTGGCACATAGCCAGTCACTCGAGTGTCTAACACCCGAACTATGTACGGTTCGCTCAAATTGCTGAGAAAAGATTTTCGTCAGCGGATTTGCTTAATTATCGTCTGACGCGATTTACACGATCATCACATCGCCACGATGTATGATCCTAACGAATCAGATGATATAGAAGTATATATCTGGATCGTCGATGAGACCTTTAATTCCTTAGCATATGCTGACGCCTAGCTCAGCTGCTAACAGAACTATATCTAATCTAATTAGATTTATTTTCGATCCAAATGGCTTCTATTGCTGCCTCAGCTGCATCAATAATCCGCATTTGTTGTTTATTCGGCAACAGTTATCTTGCTCGGAATATTTCCAGCTTACTGTCCCGTTATTCAAACTTATAGTACCGCAGTATTTACCGGTTTGGAAACTTGCAGCAGTGATCCTAGTCACTTCAAGTTCTCCTACTCCATAATTTAAGACAGCATCTTTAGTTCTCTAAGATACTAATAGATGTCCTTAACTTCAATCCAATGACTATCACTTGGATTGTTCTGATTGTGACTCCATATGCTCAAAGCGTATGAGACACCATATCAAGTACATTTTAAATGTACAATTTCCCAGAGAGTGTTAACAACTCCAAATCTATCCCTGTAGATCTTTATTTCTTGAATAAAGGTTGTTACTCCCCAGAATTCTACGGAGAATTTCTATGAAAGAATATCTATGAAAGCCAAGCTTTCACCAATTGCTTTATGGGAATTTCATTGTCAGTGCCCTCCCACTAACCTCCTTATATACACAAGAATTATTTCGTTTTGAGTCAAATCATAAACCATTATGATTATTTCAAAACGTCAGTTCCAAGAACCTTATGCTTGTTTCAATCCAAACATGGATCGAATAACCCGCAAACCTTGTTTGTCGGTTATACAAAATCGTCAGGATGTTGTAAGCATCCTCCAAAAGGTTTCCTTTTCAGGAAAGCGATTTTGATCTGCAACTGACACATTTCATAAATGAAATATGCAGTTATCAACAAGCATCTTCAAAATGGATTTACCATGGCAACAGGTAAAAGGTTTCGTCGTAATCAACACAATGTTGATAACTCTACCTTTTCGTCAAAAGCCCAGCTTTGTACGTTGGTATGTTGCCTTCCATGTATGTCTTCCTTGAAGACGTTTAATGTACCAATAGGCACAATGCCTTGTGGTACAACACTATTATCCAAAATAGTTGTTATACATGGAATCCATTTCGGATTCATGACACTTTGTCATAATAGGGAGTCGATACCTTGTATCACTACCTCATACGTAATCAGTTGGTGTACCTTAAAAGATTAACATCTTTATGAGGTGAGATCAGAAACCCATACCCCAGGTTGTTTTCTGACTCTCTCTGATCTACGCGGTTTCTTGTGTATTTGAAGATTAATGGTATAGATTCATCATAGATGAACTATTTGTGTTCCATTAAGGACTTCGTGCCTTGAACAGTATTACTCCGATTTTCATCGAGTATCACTATCCTCCCACTGACCACTGCATATCGGTATTCCTCTCAGGAAAAACCGCATGGTGAGCAACAATCACATTGTTCTCATGTGAGATTTACAAGTACTATACTTAAGGTTTCCCTTAGGATAACCTATATAGGCACTGTTCCAATTTGGGTCTTTCAGTTTGGTATCATCCAAACGTTATGCCTGGCATACCCAAATTACTAGATTGAGAAACCCCGTTTCTTTCCTGTTCATTTCCAAATATGTAATCTGTCAAACAGATTATTATGGAACCTTATTCTAAATAAGTTCTTGCACTGTTAAAACTTATCCGTTGAAGGAAATGGTAGCTCAGAGCGACTCATGATTAGCCTTATCATGTCTAACATGATTCGGTTAATCCGTTCGGACACACCGTCACTTTGATGTGTTCCGGGAGGAGTCCTCATTTGAAAGAATACTATACTCTTTCAAGTATATAAGAAAATTATTGCTTAAGTATTTTCCATTACGGTCTTACCGTGACGGTATAATACTATAGCCGATCTGTTTGTCTATTTCGTGTCGAAACTCTAAAAGTTTACGATCTGTGTTCTTCAAAAGAACACATAACCATAACGTGATGCCACATCCGTTAAGGTCACGAAATATTCATGTTCACATCTAGCCTAGCTAGATATGGGCCCACTAACTTCACCATGAATAGGGCTAACAGATCGGTGGCACTTACACTATTACCAAGTAAACAGTGTTTTATGTACTTTACCTAACAAACTAGATTCGTAGACTTTATTGAATAGTCAAATCAGTCCTAGTATCCACTCTTCAAAAGTGTGGATATACGAGTCTTGTATAATTGTGTCCCAGAAAACAATGCCACAAATAAGTCTCTATTGATCAAATCAATTTGAGCTATTTATTTGTCATTTTATATGTTTGAGATTTTAATTATATTCAAAATATAAATTCTGTTATTCACATAATGTGTTTATCTCAGTATCATCTTTATATAATGAAACACTTAGTGTTCTAGAATATAAAGGTTTATCCACAATGGATTAAGCACTGATATAGATAATGTCTCTAGTTAAACTAGTTACATTATAACAGTTCCTAATTTAAGTACACACCCGAAGGGTAGTTCCTAAACTTAGGTATCTACGGTCGAAACAGCGACTTTCGTCCCGTTTCCGATTCGCAGAGCAATCTCAGCTTGAAGTCAGTATCCTGCTCAAAGCAGATTCTGAACATCAATACATACATTTTATGTACCACACTAAGTATTTAAAATCTAATTTCAATACTAGCTGTGAACATAACTAAGACAAACATTTTTAAAGTAAGAGCCTTGCCCTTTCTTTATTCCTTCGTGTCTGCCATATCCAAATGGTAGTCACTTTGGGATATGTCAATTATCCTTTTCAATATTTCAGAAACCTTAGGCCAAGCCTTGGGTTTTTAGAATATCGAAACGATGTGCACCTCGTGCTACATGCCCAATTGCAAACTTTGACTTTATCTCCTCTAGAATAGTCAATTAATTCTCCAAGAATTATAAATTGCAATTTTAATACTTCTTAAATCTAAAATTAGATTTATGACAAGTATATTAAATTAAGCACTAAAGTCATCATCACATAAATCTTCCAAAGATTTTATGCTCTACTTATTTTGCTTAATTTTGGGCTTAAGGTATAATAAGTTATTTTATCAAATAAAGTAACCTATTATTTATTCCCAATTTGAAAATTAAATTATTTAAAATATTTTAATCCCAGATTATATTTTAAATATCCAACTTTTCAATTTTATCTTGATTACAATAGTCCAACTATTTAATCAACGATTAGTGGTACTATATATATTATAATGATTATAATAGTCCAACTATATAATCAAATATAATCCAAATTAATTAACCTCAATTACATTGATTACTATAATCCAATTATAAAATCAACTGTAAACTGAAATTAATTAATTGAAATATATTGATTAATATAATCCAATTATATATAATCAAGTATAATACAGTCCAACTGTTTATTAAAACAACAATTTAAATATTAGTCCAACTAACATTTAATATAACGATGAAATAATTTAAATGAGCGCATATGGCGAGTAATTGAACGAGTATTGCAAATTCAATTCTTGCCTCCCACTATTTTTCGTCGAGCCTCTAACCCTCTGTCGAGTACTCGGGAAACCGTGTTTCCTAGTGGGCTAGGATCCCGTTAAATATCACACAATCTTGACTTTGGCCAACAAATTGTATGATAATTAACTAGGTAGATCTCGAAGATCAATTGGATCTCATCCAATCCTAGATCCAGTAGGCGGATATCCAAATCCTAAACATATATCTTATATATGCCAATACATCCAATGTATTACCTAACTTTTTTCCTCTGAATCAACTAAGCCTTGGCTTTGGCACAACAAACCTAGTGATCCCAGTCAAGCGCGACCCATTGACCATGGAAAGTTTCGTAATCAATGTCGATGGACAAGAAGTGGTCTTGACTTTGGCCAACAAACCACAACTTGGACAAGACACCGATATGGAACAAAACTCTCATGATTCAAACACATCTTTGACGGACAAAGGGCTTGACTTTGGCCAACAACCAATGCCAATCTCGGATCTTGAGTGAGAATCACTCAATGGAAGGAAAAACACTTGATATTGAGCGAGGGTTTTTCGCGTGCAATTGGCTACCAATTTATTATCTTTGTTAAGGTCTCATCATCATACACCCTTAAACATGCATTCTAAACACATAATAAAGCGCATATGAAATAAAATAATAATGATATGCGGATGGATACTTTACATTGATCCTAGATCAAATCTCTCATTTTCTCTCTCCAAAGCTAGCACATGTATTTACTTCTACCCGTTACACTACACTTCTAAAGAAACCTCATTTACATTGAGGGGAATAGGTGAGAAGAGAATACAAAGAATATGAGTGATAAGGCTGGACACGCAGGTCCAATTAATAAATCAAATTTATTACAATTTCCAAAATCGCCCCACCCGACTAATATCCATCCGATATACATTATTCATACATCACAACCATGTATTCATACAAGCATGTTATCAATCAATCTAATCAAATTAATTAATCTGATAATTAGTGATCATCCAATGTTCAAACAAAGATTTGATTTTGTTCGAGTCAAACTCGTATTGCGAACACGTACTCAAAGTACGATTTCTCAAATTAAATTATTAACATAATTAAATCCAATTTAATACGTATTTAATTCTAATTGATTATTTAATTCCAAATTAAATATTACACTTTATAAAATAAACCTTTACGACTTAAATTCCAATTTAATCGTTACGGGTCTCAAAGCCCGATTAATATCCAATATTAATTTAATTAAAGTCCAATGGGCTTTTAATTAATTTCTTGAGGCGTGGACTTTTGGTCAACTCGGGTCAAACCGAATAACCAAAATCCAATCCGGGAGTTACCCCATAAGCCCATAAATTAATTTAGGCCCAATTAAACGTTAAAGGTTCATTAGTCGCATTTGTGCCTTTGGAAGCGGTTTTGGGCCTAATTGGATCCAACCAATTTTGGCCTAAACCAACTTTGTACAACAAAGTCCAATAAACCCAATAACAACTTTAAAAGCCCAAATCCAATTTTAAGCCCAATAATTTAATTCCAAAAATTCCAAATTTTCAATTAAATTACCTAAAGTGTATAGCATTATTAATTACCCAAATCAAAGTTTCCAAAACATGAAATTTGTCCAATTAATCATGCTTAACATCAATTAATCATGTCCAACATAATTTGATCAAAATCAAACCCAATTAATACATGCTAAAGTCTCGGCCATAAGGGGAAAAAATGCCCAAATCAAATTCAATCCAATTGAACCCAATCAAACATAAATTCAACATCCCCAAATGATTTCTAAGTCATCCAATGAACAAAAAATCAAAAATCCAAGACATTAGGGAGCTTGCCAAATTCGGCCATCCAAAGCAATTTGGGGAAAATTGTTCCAAACTAATTTTCAACAAATTGATCCAATCAATCCCCAATTAAACATACTTTAAGCATTCTAAATCATCCAATTTCATTAAACATGCTCAAAATCAAATTTACCCAAATTTCAATTTTGGCCAACAATAAGCAAATTGGGGAAAATTGTTCCAAACACTTTTTCATCAATTGATCTAATCAATCATCAATTAAACAATATTTAAGCATTCTAATTCATCCAATTTCATTAAACATGCTCAAAATCAAGTTTACCCAAATTAAAGTTTTGGCCAACATTAAGCAAATTGGGGAAAATCAATCCAATTAATTTTTCATCAAATTGATTACATATAACTCTAAGTTATCCATATACAAGCATTCTTAAACAAACAATTTGTCAAAATCATGCTTAAATCAAAAAGCCCCAAATTTTGCTCAAGAACCCTAAATTCGTTTTATGCAACCAATAGCTTCTGATACCATTGTTGAGTTTCAATCAAGTTCCAAGGATCATAAATCATGCATAAAAACGAGTAGAATATACCAAATGAGGTGCGGAAAAACTCACATGGATCGGTAGAGATGCATCGA
This sequence comes from Zanthoxylum bungeanum, assembly GCA_019454045.1. Classification (NCBI taxonomy): domain Eukaryota; kingdom Viridiplantae; phylum Streptophyta; class Magnoliopsida; order Sapindales; family Rutaceae; genus Zanthoxylum; species Zanthoxylum bungeanum. Next base: position 124,952 of record SKCR01015028.1, on the reverse strand, counting down.
AGATGAAGTGCGAACTGCTCTCCCTTGCTCGGCAGTGAGCTCGCGGTGAGGGGCTGCACGGTGTGTGACTGGTTCGGCTTCTTCAAGGTTCGGCCATGGGAGACACCATTGAAGCTCCAAGCTTCAAGCTTTCCAAGCTCACAAACTCACTTCCCTATCACCTTTGTATTCCTCCATGAGTGTGCTAGCACTTAGATCTTGCTACAAGATCAAAAGCTTCTCCATTTTGTGTGAAAAAACAGAAAAAATGAAGAAGAAAATCGGTCAAGGAGACCGTGAGAAGAGAGAAACCATTTTGGCTCCATTTTGCCAAAACCGTGAATGTTGAAAACAAGAGAGAGAAAAATGATGCCTTTTTTGTATTACCTTTCTTTTATTTTTATTTACCAAGTAAGTAAATAAATATACAAAACTTTTATTAAAAAGTCAAAAGCAAAAAGCAAAAGCTTTCAATCAACTTTTCACCCATCACTTCTACTTTTACTTTAAGTCACATCACATCACTTTAATAAGTGACATGTTGTCAAGTCACATCACTAAAAGTGACAATTGATTTGACGCATGATGTGACTAACGATTTGACGCTTGATGTGACTTGCGTGCCGCGCTCGAATTCGAAATGCGAATGCGCTCGCAATCACTCTCGGGCTCGGGTTCGCTAATTCCAAATTAACAAATTTTCCGTCGCGTCGTAATTAAATGATTACGCCTAGCGAAATCATTATTCACGTCGCTAACGAATTAATTCTAAATTAATTCGTTCGCCCGAATTAAAATCCAATTTCAATTCCGCGTCGAAATCTAATTTCGATTATATATCGAATATATTAATTTTACCGATTAATTCCAAATTAATCGTTCTCTCTCTTTAACGATATTTTATCCGAGAAAAAATATCTCCGTAATTAATCCCAGATTAATTTTCTCTCTCATCGAATTAATCCTAGATTAATTTTCTCTCTCTTCCAATTAATCCCAGATTAATTAAGCGAGTCATACGTCATCGGTGAATCTTCAGGAAGCGACCCATGAGATCTCCGGATATGTTGGCAGTAAATACGGTCATCGGACTATCCGAACACGTAAGTACCTCGTACTACGTTTATACCGATTTACAAGACAAGGTTGGCTTCTAGCAAAGCGCCATGCCTACCCAATTCTCCAGAAATATTCTTACAGGAATATATAGATATCTATCAAGCGTAGTATACCGTAGTATTGTGTATATCGGCCCAGTATCGGATAGTCACGTGCTAGGGCTGGGGCTGGATAAGTGTCTGCCCCGTCCGAAGCACATGTCGGATGTCTGGTAACTAGTCTCTACAATCAGATATTCATGACCTGGTCATAATATCATGATTGGATGCGCATTACTCAAGAGCACTAGTACCGTATCCTGCGTGACATCATCTCCACTATGACTGAAGTGATACTTCCGTCTTGACATCACACCCAATACACTACGACTCTCTGATAAACCCAGAAGTGGTGTACGCAGAACCGGTTAAAGCCCTGTACCACCAAGAGCAAAGTCTACCGATTATCGTAAGTATTAGCGGTGCAAGTCTCAGGTTAAGACCAAATACACCTACCCTGATGTCAGACTCCCATAGACACATAGTCATAATACCAATGGGATTCCGAGGGGTCTATCCAGAGCGAAGCTGTTTCCCGTACCATCGGTGAAACACAACCTCCTATCGCACTTGCATAAGTATCCAATACTTAAATATATGAGAACTATGCCGTCGTTCCCTCACAACGCGCACAAGTGCAATACTAGCCTATTCCGCATTATCGATGTCCTGTCTCGATAATACTCCGGCTAGGGATATTTAATGATTAATCCTTCGTGGACTGATACTGTCTCATATCATCTCAATCCAGGAACTAATCATATGGACCTCTCTTCATTTATACATCTATGGTGATCTAATCACAAATGATGAGAGTGCAATTTCCTTGTCACATAGTTAATTTTTACAACAACACCGTGATCTGTACAAATAGTGACGTTATGGGTCATATTATCCAACACGAGCCCGACCCGAGGAGATTATCGGTTGAGAAAAGAGATCACAAGTCTTATTATGCGCACCACAATATGAAATGGCATACTACAGAGAGGAGCAGAGACTTGCAGGAACAAGTGGAGGACTTGGTGAGGAACGACTACTTGAAAAAGTGCATTGACCATGAGGCTATGAGGATCCGGCAGTGAAGGGAGCAAATGCAAATGTTCATAATAATAGAGGGAAAAATGTTGGCCAATGATTCAAATCAATCAAGAAAGAAATACTATCGGATCAAAGGCCCCGAGGTACTGAACATAGAGAGGTCCCTAAGGATCCAAAAAGCTAGACCAGTGACCATAATGTTCATCAAGGAGGATACCTAGGGCGTAAGTTACCCCCACGATGATGCGTTGATAATCAAAGCCAATATTGGCAGTATCATAGGTGGATAAAATATTGGTGGATCTTGGGAGCGCGGTGGATACCATCTCCAAGGCGGCCCTGAATGATTTGAGCATGGAGTTCACTACCATGATCCAGGACGCAACCCCGTTGTATAGGTTTGTAGGTGCAATGGTTCTCCCGTTGGGTCGAGTGCAGTAATGATAACTATTCGAACGGCCCCCTATACTCGGATCATCATGATGGATTACATCATAGTGGATTTGAGCAACTATCAGGTGATTTTGGGAAGGCCCTTCATGATGAAGTCAAGGGTGGCTATGTCAAGTTATTATCTAAAGTTGAAATTCCAGACTAAAGAAGGAATCAGGGTAGTTTGTGGAAGCAAGAAGATGGCTATGAGTTGCTTTAGTGTCGTTTCGAGAGAAACTATGTGCATTGAAGGAGTGAGGGCGAAAATGAAAGAAATAGATGAGGAAGCGATAGAAGTGGAGTCAGCCGACCCATGACCCGATGACCATGCTCAACTAGAGGCAGGGGAGGAACTGGAGCCCGTGGAGCTCTTTGACCATGGCAAGATGATTAGGGTCAAGGTTGGGTTGGAGCCAGATTTGAAGAAGCAGATGTTATACTTTTTGAAGGAGTACATAGATGTCTTTGTGTGAAGCCACAGAGACTTGCCCGTGATTGATCCTCGAGTCATTAGTCATCGTATGGCGATATATCGTGCTAATAAATCGATAAAGCAAAAAATGAGGATTTTCAACTAGGAGCGATACAAAGCGATCCAAGTAGAGGTTGAAAGATTGATAAAGACCGGGTTTATCAGAGAGGTCAAGTTTCCCAAATGGGTATCGAATGTGGTCTTCCTAAAGAAGGCCAGTGGGAAGTGGAGAATGTGCGTGGATTTCTTTGATTTGATTAAGGCCTGCCCGAATGATAACTTCTCACTTCCAAAGGTAGATAAGTTGGTGGACTCGACAGCCTGTCATGGGCTACTCAGCTTTATGGATGCCTTCTTGGGGTATAATCAGGTCGGAATGCATCATGAGGATGAGAAGAATATAGCCTTTATCACCGACCAATGGCTGTATTGCTACAAAGTAATGCCCTTTGGACTAAAGAATATCAGGGCCACATATCAGAGGTTGGTGAGCAAGGTCTTCAAGTCGCTCGTCGGTAAGACAATGCGGGTCTATGTCAATGATATGATCACGATGACTGTCAAGCCCGAGGACTATCTTGGCGACCTCAGAGGAGCTTTTGAGCCTTAAGGAAGTACAATATGAGGTGTGACCTGAACAAATGTGTATTTGGGGTGTCTTCGGGGAAATTCTTGGGGTATATGGTCAACGCAAGGGCATCGAAGTGAATCCTCAGAAAATCAGAGCAATGCTAAATCTGAAACCTCCGAGGAATGTGGAGAAGGTGTAGAGCCTAACTGGTCGGGTGTTCGCACTCAATCAATTCATCTCCAAAGCCACCGACAAGTGCCATACCTTTTTCAATTTAATCAAGATGGAAAAGAAAGAAGTCAAATGGACGAGTGAGTGCGATGATGCATTCCAACAGCTCAAGGAATAGATGACCTGACCTCTTTTTCTGGCTAAGCCAATCCCTAGTGAGATGTTATTCCTAAACTTAGCTATTTCTGAGCATGTTGTAAGCTCAGTGTTAGTTCAGGAAGTGGACAAAATCTAGAGGCCAGTGTACGACACCAATAAGGCCTTGCTAGATACAGAAACACGGCACCCGGTCCACAAGCTGGTGGCTTTGTCCTTGGTCACTGCAGCAAGGAAGTCGTACCTTTATTTCCAAGCCCACCCCATCGAGGTATATACTGGCCATCCACTGAGACAAATATTGCATAAACCGGAGACCTCAGGTCATCTTGTAAAATGGTCTACAGAGATTAGTGAATATGACATATCATACCTTCCCAGAGTATCAATCAAGGGGCAAGCACCGTCAGATTTTGTCACAGAGTTTACTGGCCCCCAGGTTATAGTAAAAGGGGAGATAAAATGGGAGCTGTTTGTTGACGGGTCAGTCAACATACAAGATGTGGCGCCGGGTCAATCCTCATAAGTGATGGAGGTGAAGAGTTAAGCTACGCACTAAGATTTGCCTTCGAAGCAACAAATAATGAAGTAGAATATGAAGCAATTCTACCGAGCTGAGACTTTCCGAGGCAGTTGGGGTAAGAGATGTGGTGGTGAAAAGCGACTGCTAGTTGGCTGTCCAGCAGCTGAATGATGAGTTCCAAGCAAGGAAGCCAAATATGTAGCTTACCTCGCGGAGGTGAATAAGCTTATTTAAGGAATATGGAGCGTGATGTTCGAGCAGGTTGGATGAGCAAACAACCAGCAGACATATACATTGGCTCGACTTGCATCCTCCATCAAGTCTAAGATCCCTCAAGTCACCCATTTGGAGATTTTGGAGCCAAAAGGTATGAGGGTGTTGACCATTATGGAATTAAAAGTCCAAGATGGGCCGACCTGGATGGACCAGATCAAGAAATACTTAGAGTTGGGGGATCTACCTGAGGATAAGAAAGAGGCAAGGAAACTGAAATATCGATGTGCAAGATTTTGCTTGATAGATGGAGTATTGTATATGAGGGCATACACGACGGCATATTTAAAGTGTTTGGGACCTGAGGTGATCTGTGGAAGCCACTCTGAGGCAAGTCGATCACCTACAGGGCACTTAGGCAAGGTTTCTTCTAGCCAACAATGCCTTAGAACAGGGTCAAAGTTTCCCAAGCATGTGATGGATGTCAAAGGAATTCCAATGTGCCTTACCAGCCACCTGAGCAGCTGACCACTCTATCAAGTCCTTGGCCGTTTGCCCAATCGGGGCTGGATATTGTTGGACCTATGCCTACGGGTCGGAGTCAAGCAAAATTTGCAGTCACGACAACTAACTACTTCACCAAGTGGGTAGAGGCCGAGCCATTGTCACAAGAACTGAAAAGAAAATAATGAAGTTCGTTAGATTGAACATCATGTGCCGGTTCAGGATTCCCAGAGCTATCACCACGGACAATGGAAAATAGTTTGATAGTAGAGGCTTCAAGAAACTCTGTGAGGATCTCCAGATTACCTTGAGATTTGCCTCGCCTGCCCACCCGAAGTCGAACCGGCTAGTAGAAGCAGCGAACAAGACCATGAAGAGTAATCTGAAGGTGAGGCTTGGGTCCTGTAAAGGCCTGTGGGTCGAGGAGTTGCCAAAGGTGATGTGGGCACACCAGATAACCTATAAAGACTCCACGGGGTAAACCCATTTTTCCTTGGCCTATAGGTGTGAAGCAATCATCGCAGCAGAGATTATGGTGACAACACATCAAGTGCGACACTTCGAGGAAAAGCAAAATGAAGAACTCATCAGGCACCACCTTGACCTGATAGAGGAAAATAGTAAAAATGGGGATTCGGCACTGAAGATGGTAGTATAACAGTAAAAGATGGCACATTTCTACAACAAATGGGTTTTGGTGCGAACCTTCCGCCCCAGAGATTTTGTTCTGAGGCGGGTGACCATGAATACAAGAAGGCCCGAGAATGGCTCTACAGAGTTACTAAAGTCATCAGGTCGAGTACCTATCACTTGGAGCAGTTAGACGGTACCTGACATAAGAAATCATGGAATGCAGAGATGTTGAAGAGATATTACCAATAGAGCCTCTCTTAGAATGACCCCCAAGGAGTTGTAAGATGGTGTTAGATCCCAAGAATATAAATAAACCTTTCCTCTTTTAAATAAAAACTTGTTCATCTATGCTTGTTTATTATTTGGATGAGAGACATGTTCAATATTCTTGTAAAATACTCGTGATCGGAGTGCGTGAAGGGTTGCAAGGCAACTGAGAAAAGTACGGCCCCTCATGGTATGCCAATCCGATATGTCATTATCAAAATCCTGAATTGGAACATTATTACCCAATGACTTGTACCTTTGAGGGATATAACATGAAGACCTATATGGCGTTTGGCGTCTTGGGTATCCATAGCACGCTTGGCGAAAGAGTTGGCGTGATGTTTCGTACCTCAAGGTAATCATAACATGTATGGATTGAAGACAGTTGTGGTAGTACGGTACCTTCGAGTTCGCATAGAGTGGGGATGGATAATTCCCCCACGGTGTTCGTCACCCAGTGTTGGAGGTGTATAGCATAGGGAAGGCCCACGTGCCTCATTGGCATTTGTAGCCTCGAGATATGCTTAGCACAGGGAAGGAAAATGCCCCCGTGGCATTGGACATCCCATTTTGGATCAATAGGAGCATAACACGGGGAAGGCTAGAGGGCCTCCGTGGCATTTACAAACTCTGGGCCTGCCTAGCATGGGAAAAAGTCTCATGGCCTCCCCCTCGATCCGTAGCTCGTTCTCCAGGACATTGGACTGTAAGGTTCAAAATTATTATTTTTTGGTATCGTGGGACATGACGCTGCTTTAGTTCCCTCGCTATTTTTGGGTTACTACGGAGTGTGATATAAGTCACCATTGTTATAATTGTCTTTTATTTTTGTTTTGATGGGCGACTCGGGGTGGGAAGCCATTATCAGTGTCCAAAAGGATGGCCAGAGGTTGAAATCTTCCCTCCCGGCCAAACCTTAATAAAGATTATGGTGGCTCGGGGTCGGTACGTTCCACCGAGGCCTTGTCATGTTTGTTGGCATAGGTTCAGAGTTTCTCCCCCATGGCCATGTTTGAATGGCACAAAGAGGGAGCATTCCCTTATGGCCAAATGATTTTATCGGCTCGAGGATAAATATGTCCCACCGAGGCCTTATCATACTTGTTGGCATGGGTTCATAGTTTCTCCCCCATGGCCATGTTTGAATGGCAGAAGGAGAGAACATTCCCTTATGGCCAAGTGATTTTATCGGCTCGGGGTTGGGTACGTCCCACCGAGGCCTTGTCATGCTTGTTGGTATTGAGTCAAAGTTTCTCTCCTATGGCTATGTTTGAATGGGACAATGAGGGAACATTCTTTTGTGGCCAAGTGATTTTATCGGATTGGGGTCGGGTACATCTCACCGAGGCTTTGTCATGTTTGTGTTGGACAATTATGACCCATAGCATCACTATTTGTACATAACATGATGTTGTTGTACAAATTAACTATGTGACAAAGGAAATTACTTTTTTATCATTTGTAATTGGATTACCGGGATATATAAATGATAAAAGTCCTTATGATTAGTACCAGATTAATAAGATATGAGACAATATTAATCCACGTAAGGTTTAATCATTAAATATCCCTAGTCGTAGTATTATCGAGAGTGGACATCGATAATGCGGAATATGCTAGTATTACACTTGTGCGTGTTATGGAAGCGTAACAACATAGTTCTCATATATTTGGGTATTGGATGCTCATGCAAGTGTAATAGGAGGTTCTGTTTACCGATGGTACGAAAACAGCTTCGCTCTGGATAGTCCCCTCGGAATCCCATTGGTAGTATGACTATGTGTCTATGGGAATACGAATCAGGGTAGGTGTATTTGGTCTTAACCTGAGACTCGCATCGCTAATACTTGCGACAATAAATATACTTTGGTTTTAATCGTCCGGGGTTTTAACAGGTTCTGTGTACGCCTCTTCTGGGTATACTGAGAATCGTAGTGTATTGGGTGTGATGTCAAGATGGAAGTATCACTTTAGTCATATGGAGATGATGATCACGTTGGATACAGAACTAGTACTCTTACGTACTACAGTCATCGGGATAATATGACTAGGTCATGATTATCCGATTATAGAGACTAGTTACCAGAGATCCGATATATGCTTCGTACGGGCATACACAATTCCAGCCCTAGGCCTAACATGTGATATCGATACTGGATCGTTATACGCAATACTACATATACTACGCCTGACAAAGATCTTGTATTCCGTAGAAGAATATTTCTGGAGAATTTGGTAGGCACAATGCTTTGCTAGAAGCCAACCATGTCTTGTAAATCGGTAGGAACGTGATACCGGGTACGCACGTGTTCGGATAGTCCGATGACCATATTTACTGCCAACATATCCAGGGATCTCTTGGATCGCTTCCCGAAGATTCACCGATGAGATTTGACTCGAACATAATTAATCTGAGATTAATTATGAGAGAGAAAATTAATCAGGGATTATTACGGCAAGAATTAATCTGTGATTAATTAACAAGAAAAGAATTAATCTGAGATTAATTGCGTCGAGAATTTATCTGGTATTAAATTCATCGAGAAGAGAGAACGCGGTTAATTTGGAATTAATCGGTAAAATAAATTTAATAGTGAAATTGGAATTTTCTATTAATTTATTATTTAATTGGGCTAAAATAATATATTATACATATTAATTGAAATTAGATTTCAATGTGGAATTAAAATTGGATTTTAATTCGAGCGAACGAATTAATTTAGAATTAATTCGTAAGCGATTTCCGTAATAATTTTGCTAGGCATTATTATTAAATTAAATAGATTTAATTACGTCGCAATGGAAAAATTCATTTAATCGGATTAAACGAACCCGAGCCCGAAGTGTGTTGAGCGACCCAACTTGAATTTTGAATTCAAAGTGGTGGGACCCACTAACTCACATCACTAGTCATTTGTTGATGTAAGTGGTTGGATGCATTTAATGCATTTTTTTCAACACACTTGACTTTTGTTTTTGGAAAATATAAAAGGGAGTTGTGTTTTGAAAACATTATTAGCTTTGTTAGACATTACTATTCACATCTCTCTCTCTCTCTTCTCTACCCTCCATTACCGATTCTTGTTCTTCTTGGAAAGAAATTTTGTTTCAATTTTTGGACAAAGCTAGCACTTTGGGAGTCATAGAAAGGCGATAGGGAAACTCACCGGAGAATTTTGAACTCAACAAACAAGCTTGGAGCTCCAACAAAGAAGAAATTTTTGAAATCCTAAATCTGATCAATGTGAGTATTCCGCAACTCCTTTGATTAATTCACACACGAATCACTCTTAGACGATCTTGGCATGTTTTAGGAACACTTACAATGGTATCAGAGCCAGGTTAAGTTGATTTGAAAATCTAGGGTTTATAGACTTTATTTTGGGAATTTATGCTTGGAGTATGTATTTTCTTAAATTGATGGTTTGGTTGAGCTTGGATGATGTTGAATTGGATTTGTACATCTTAGGATTGAGAAAATGAATTGGATAAAATTTTCCCTAATTCCTTAGCTTGGCCGAATGCACCATAGATAGAACTCATGGTGGATTTTCAAAATTTGACATATTGGATGTGTTGATGACATGATAGAAATATTGAATGTTGATTTAAATTGGATTTAAATCAAATTGAATGATTTTTTATTGCCTTGGCCGTGAGTTATGAATGTTGTTGGAGAATTGATTTTGCCCCAATTTTGTGTTGGACATGAATTTGAGAATTAGGCGTGATTAATTAGATTAAATTGATGTTTTGGAAACATTAGGTTAATTAATTAATTATGGTGATTGCACTTTAATCGAATTAATATGTAATTTGGAATGTTGTATTAATTTAATTGTTGTAATTGGGCTTAATGGGCTTGGTTGGGCCAAGTTTGGTTTAGGACAATTATGTTGGATCCAATTGGGCCTAAAACCATTTCCATAAAGTCCAAATATGACAATTGGCCCTTTAAAACTTTAATTGAGCCTAATGGGCCAAAATTGATTTTATGGCATAAGGGTGATTCTTATTGGGCCTATGCATTATGGGTTAGATCCATTTTGGCCAAAAGCCCAAGCCTAAAGAATTAATTAAAAGCCAATTGGACTTTAATTAAATGTATTGGATACTAATTGGGCCTTTGAGACCCATGTAGATTGGATTTGGAATCCAAGTCTAAAAGGCACTTTTAAAAGTGTAATTATTTAATTTAGAATTAATATGAATTATTATTGAATATAATTTAAATTGGATTTAAAATTGCAGTTCTATATAATTCAAGAATACGTACTTTGAGTATTTATTCTTACATGAGTTGGACTCGCGCAAATCAAATCGTTGTTTGAACATTGGATGGTCATTAATTCAAAGATTAATTAATTGGATTAGATTGATTGAATAACATGCTTTGTGTGAATACTTGGATGTATGAATGAATAATGTATATCAGATGGATATTAGAAGGGTGGGGGCAATTTTAGAAATTATCGTAATAAATTTAGAATTTATTAAATTGGACCTGCGTGTCCAGCCTATTATCTCTATTCTCTTTGTATTTCTCTTCTCACCAATTCCCCTCAATGTAAATGAGGTTTCTTTAGAAGTATTATTTAATTGGGTAGAAGTATGAATAGTGCTAGCGGGAGAGAGGAAAATGAGAGATTTGTTCTAGGAACAAAGTTTGTTATATATCCATCCGAATATCATTATTATTTTATTCGCGCCTTATTATGCTTTTAGAATGCATGCTTAAGGGTGTATGATGAACCTAATTAAACATAATAAATTGGTTTCCAAATCGCGACAAAAACCCTAATTTTATATTAAGCATTTTTCCTTCCATTGAGTGATTCTCTCTCAAGATCCAAGATTGGCATTGGTTTGTTGGCCAAAGTCAAGACCTTTGTTTATCGCGGATGTGTTTGAATCATGAAAGCTTTGTTCCATATCGTACGTCTTGGGCAAGTTGTGATTTATTAGCCAAAGTCAAGGTCACTTCTTGTTCTTCGACCTCGATTACGAAGCTTTCCCACTGTCAATGGGTCACGCTTAACTGGTTTCATTAAGCTTGTTGAGCCAAAGCCAAGGCTTAGTTGATTCAGAGGAAAAATGTTAGACAATATATTGGATATATTGGCATATATTGGATATATATTTCGGACTTGGAGGTCCACCTACTGGATCTAGGAATTGGATGGGATCCAATTAATATTAGAGATCTACCTAGTTAAGTTTCATACAACTTGTTGGCCAAAGTCAAGGTTGTGTGTTTTTAACGGGATCCTAGCCCACTAGGAAACTAGGTTTCCCGAGTACTCCACAGAGGGTTAGAGGCTCGCCAAAAAATAAGGGAGACAAGTATAAAATTTACAATTTCGTTTAAATACTTGCCAATACGTTCTTATTTCATTTTTCGTCATTAATAATTTATAAATATATTAGTTGGACTAATATTCAATTGTTGTTTTAATTGAACAGTTGGACTGTATTCAAACTACTTCATTTTAGTTGGTTATATAGTTGGACTATAGTAATCAATACATTTGAAAGTAACCAATCAAATTGTAGTTAATTATATAGTTAGACTATAGTAATCATTATATTAGATTGTACCTGAAATCGTTGATTGGATAATTGGACTATAGCAATCAAGATGACTTGAAAGATTAGCGTCAAAGGCCATAATCATAAGTGAAAAATGTCTTTTACGGCTTTAATTTTCATATTGGGAAATGAATCTCAGGATAGTCATGAGAGTTGAGAAGTTACTCTATTTGATAGAGCGACCTCTCGGGCCTAAGCCCGGAATTGAGCAAATAGTAGAGCATGAGCTTTGGAAGACTCATCGTGATGATAACTTTAGTGCTCAATCCGTCATGCTTGCTGCAAAGACTCCTTAATTTCATCGTCAGAACTAAGGATTAGATCCTTATACCATGATGATGAAATTAAAAGATCTTTATAGATCTAACCTTAGATCTTAAAAGTATAAAAGAAGCTTTTTCACTCGCGCATGTCAGAGGGTACATATGTCGAGCAATAGGTGTCACAGATGATTGCTGACATCGAACAACTAGGTTAATTGGGCATTACCTACAAGGCCGAGACTTCCATAGATTTGATCTTACAGTCTCTGCCCGAATGCTGGGGCGGGTTCATAATGAACCAAGATAAAACTGTTCGAGAGTTAATGGCTATGCTCAAGGAGGCAGAGCTAGAGCTTCCAAATGGGTAAAAAGCGCAAGGCGTATCTTACTTCGACATCTTAGAAGGCCAAGGCTTGGCCGAAGGCTTCTGGGGGTGTGAATAAAATGGCAAAGGCAAAATAGTCATTGTCTTCTATGAAGACAAATGACATATCCCAAGATATCTGCCGAAAACTGTAGCAAACGGGGTCACTGGAAGTGTGACTACCGTATGGACAAGGCAGACATGAAGGAAGTGAAGACGGGCAAGGCTTCGGCTTCAGGTATGTTTGTTATAAACATGTCCACTACTGGTTTTAAAAATTGGATTTTTGATACTGAATATGGAACATACATATGTACTGATGTGCGACATCTGCTGATGAGTAGGATACTGGCTTCAGTTAAGATCGACCTATGAGTCAGAAACGAGACGAGAGTCACTGTTTTGGCTGTGGGAACCTAAGTTTTGGAACTGCCCTTTGGGCTTGTACTTAAATTAGGAAACTGTTATAATGTACCTAGTTTGACTAGAAACATTATCTCTATATCTAGTTTAACCCGTTGCGGGTATACTTTTATGTTCATGAACACTAAGTGTTTTGTTTATAAAGATGATATTGAGATATACACATTAGATGTGAATAATAGTACATATATTTTGAATATAAACAAATCTCAAACATATAACATGAAAAACAAATGGCTCAAACTGAATTAATCATATGAGACGTATTTGTGGCATTGTTGTCTAGACACATTAAACAAGACTCATATTTCCACACTTTCGAAGAGTGGATCCTTGGACAGATTTGATCCTAATTCTGCGAATCTAGTTTATTAGGCAAAGTGCTTAAAACGCCTTTTAACGGTAAATGTGTACATGCCACCAAGCTGTTAGCCCTCGTTCATGGTGACGTATGTGGGCCCATGTCTAGCTAGGCCAGAGATGGTTATCAATACTTCGTAACCTATACTGATGTTGCATCGCGTTATGGTTATGTGTATCTTCTGAAACACAAGTTGGAAACTTTTGATATAATCAAAGAGTTTCGACACGAAGTAAGAAAAACAGACCGGTAAAAGTATTAAAAACATTACGGTTGGACCATAGTGTAAAATACTTAAACTTATGAGTTTCAAGATTACTTGAAAGAGTATGGTATTCTTTCACAGTAGACTCCTCCCGGGACACCTCAATTTAACGGTGTGTCCGAACAGAGAAACCAAACTTTGTTGGACATAGTAAGGTTAATTATGAGTCACCCTGAGCTACCATTTCCTTCATGGGATACGCATTGAAAAAGTGCAATACTTATTTTGATTAAGGTTCCGACAAAGTCTGTTGGAAAGACTTCATATGAAGTATGGATAGGAAAGAAACCAGGTTTCTCACTCCTGAAGATTTATGAATGTTGGGCATACTCTAAACGTTTGGATGATACCGAACTAGAACCCAAATCAGATAAGTGCCTATTTGTAGGTTATCCTAGGGAAACCAAAGTATAATACTTGTACAACTCACAAGAGAACAATGTAATTGTTGCTCTCCATGCGGTTTTCCTAAGAGGAATTCCTATATGCAGTGGTAAGTGGGAGGAAAAGTAAAACTCGATGAAAATTGGAGTGATACTATTCCAGGCACCGAGTCCTCACGGAACACCAACAGTTCATCAATGATGAAACTGTACTAATAATCTTCGAATACACAAGAATCGCGTAGGTCGGAGAGAGTCAGAAAACAACCTAGGAGGTATGGGTTTCTGATCTCACCTCATGTAGATATCAATCTTATTGAGGAATACGAACCGGCTACGTATGAGGAGTGATACAATGTATCGACTCCTTTTATGACAAATTACCATGAAGTCCGAAATGGATTCCATGTATACCAACTAAGTTTGGACAATGGTTGATGTACCAGAAGGCATTGTGCCTATTGGTACTAAATGAGTCTTCAAGGAAGACATACATGGATGGGAACATACAAATGTACACAGCTAGGCTTATACAGAAAGGGTATCGTCAACGACATAGTGTCGACTACGATGAAATTTTTCACATGTTTCCATGATTAAATCCATTCGGATAATGCTTGCTAGTGCTGCATATTTTGTTTATGAAATATGGCAGTTGAACGTCAAAATCACTTTCCTTAACGGAAACTTTTTGGAGGATGTTTTATGCAACATCCTGACGATTTTGTCGTGCCAAAACATGCAAACAAGGTTTGCAAGCTAAATCGATCTATTTATGGATTGAAGCAAGCATAGCGTTCTTGGAACCAACGTTTTGATGAGATCATAATGGTATATGATTTCATTCAAAATGAATATGATTCTTGTGTATATAAGAAGGTTAATGGGAGCGCACTGACAATGAATGTCCTATAAGTTGATGATGTATTGCTTCTTAGCAATAACATTCCAATAATATAATCAGCGAAATCTTGGCTTTCATTAAAATTCTCCATGAAATACCTGGGAGAAGCATGTTTTATTCTAGGAATAAAGATCTACTAGGATAAATCTAGAAAGCTGCTGACAACCCTCCCAGAGCTCTTACGTTTTTGAAATGTATGTGACCTGATGTCTCATATGCTTTGAGCATATGTGGACGCTATAAGGCCAATCCAGGTGATAGTCACTGGATTGATGTAAAGAACATCCTTGAGTATCTTGGATGAACTAAGGATGCTTTCTAGGCATATGGGGAAAGAAGAATTTGAGGTGACTAGGTTCACCGCTGCAAGTTTCCAAACTGACAAAGATGACTTTAAGTCGCAATAAGAGTACATATTTAGTTTGAATAACGGAACAGTGAGCTGGAAATCTTCCAAGCAAGATACTATTGCCGAATAAATAACAAAAGTGGAACATTGCTGCAGTTGAGGTAGCAAAAGAAGAATTTTGGATCTATATAATCCTAATTTGATTAGGTGTAGTTCTATTAGTAGCTGAGCTGGGCTACAACACAGGCTAAGGAACCGCGGTCTTATCAATGATCCAAGTATGTACTTCAACAGTTTTATCTGATTCGTGAGATCATACATCTTGGCGATGTGATGATCAAATAAAACGCATCAGATGGTAACATTGCAAATCCGCTGACGAAATTGTTTCTCAGCAGAAGTTTGAACGACCTGTACATAGTTCAAGTGTAGGACACTTGAGTGATTGGCTATAGGCCAAGTGGGAGATTGTTGGAAATTATGACCCATAGTATCACTATTTTTCCAGAACATGGTGTTGTTGTACAAATTAACTATGTGACAAAGGAAATTGCTCTTTTATCATTTGTAATTGGATTACCGGGATATATAAATGATAAAAGTCCATAGGATTAATACCATATTAATAAGATATGAGACAATATTAATTCACGTAAGGTTTAATCATTAAATATCCCTAGTCGTAGTATTATCGAGACTGGACATCGATAATGCAGAATAGGCTAGTATTACACTTGTGCGTGTTATGGATGCGTAACGAGATAGTTCTCATATATTTGGGTATTGGATACTCATGCAAGTGTAATAAGAGGTTCTGTTTACCTATGGTACGGAAACAGCTTCGCTCTGGATAGACCCCTCGGAATCCCATTGGTAGTATGACTATGTGTCTATGGGAATTTGAATCAGGGTAGGTGTATTTGGTCTTAACCTAAGACTCACATCGCTAATACTTGCGATAATCAGTATACTTTAGTTTTGGTCGTCTGGGGCTTTAACAGGTTCTTTGTACGCCTCTTCTGGGTATACTGAGAATCGTAGTGTATTGGGTGTGATGTCAAGATGGAAGTATCACTTCAGTCATATGGAGATGATGATCACGTAGGATACGGAACTAGTACTCTTAAGTACTGCAGTCATCGGGATAATATGACTGGTCATGATTATCCGATTATAGAGACTAGTTACCGGAGGTCCGATATATGCTTCGTACGGGTCAGACACAATTCCAGCCCTAGGCCTAGCATGTGATATCGATACTGGATCGTTATACGCAATACTACATATACTACGTCTGACAAAGATCTTGTATTCCTTAGAAGAATATTTCTGGAGAATTGGGTAGGCACGGTGTTTTGCTAGAAGCCTACCATGTCTTGTAAATCGGTAGGAACGTGGTACCGGGTACGCACGTGTTCGGATAGTCTGATGACCATATTTACTGCCAACATATCCAAGGATCTCTTGGGTCGCTTCCCGAAGATTCACCGATGAGATTTGACTCGAACATAATTAATATGGGATTAATTATGAGAGAGAAAATTAATCTGGGATTAATTACGGTAAGAATTAATCTGGGATTAATTAACAGAGAAAAATTAATCTGGGATTAATTGCGTCGAGAATTTATCTGGTATTAAATTCGTCGAGAAGAGAGAACGCGATTAATTTGGAACTAATCAGTAAAATAAATTAATAGTTAAATTGGATTTTTCTATTTAATTTATTTAATTGGGCTAAAATAATATATTAGATATATTAATTGAAATTAGATTTCAATGTGGAATTAAAATTGGATTTTAATTCGAGCGAACGAATTAATTAAAATTAATTCGTAAGCGACTTCCGTAATAATTTTGCTAGGCATTATTATTTAATTAAATTAGATTTAATTACGTCGCGACGGAAAAATTCGTTTAATCGGATTAAACGAACCGAGTCCGAAGTGTGTTGAGCGACCCAACTTGAATTTTGAATTCAAAGTAGGGGGACCCACTAACTCACATCACTAGTCATTTGTTGATGTAAGTGGTTGGATGTATTTAATGCATTTTTTTTCAACACACTTGACTTTTGGTTTTGGAAAATATAAAAGGGAGTTATGTTTGGAAAACATTATTAGTTTTTTTTAGGCATTACTATTCACATCTCTCTCTCTCTTCTCTACCCTTCCGACCTCCATTGCCGATTCTTGGAGAAGAAATTTTGGTTCAATTTTTGGACAAAGCTAGCAATTTGGGAGTCATAGAAAGGTGATAAGGAAACTCACCCAAGAGTTTTGAACTCAACAAACAAGCTTGGAGCTCCAACAAAGAAGGAATTTTTGAAATCCTAAATTCGATCAATGTGAGTATTCTGCAACTCCCTTTGATTAATTCACACACGAATAACTCTTAGACGATCTTGGCATGTTCTAGGAACACTTACAGTTTGTTGGCATGGAGTTAGATTTTCTCCTTCATGGCCATGTTTGAATGGCACAATGTGAGAACATTCCCTTGTGGCTAAGTGATTTTATCGCCTGAGGGTCGGGTATGTCCCATCGAGGCCTTATTATACTTGATTGCATGTTTGAATGGCACAATGTGAGAATATTCCCCCAAGCCCGTTTGGATGGCACACGGAGGGAGCATTCCCTTGTGGCCAAGTGATCTCATTGGCTCGAGGTCGGGTACGTCCCACCGAGGCCTCTTCTTATTTGTTGGCATGGGCATTTTGAAGGTGGTCAGATAGAAGACCGTTGCTTGTTTAAAGGATTCAAAATCCGCTAAGTGAATAAGCCCAAGGGTAAAATCGTGATGTCAGGCTCGAATGTCAATGAAGCTTATGATGTGGTCCTTTAGAGGAATGGTTGGAATAACTTTTGTAAACGTACCAAATATTGGTTAAAGTTAATTCAAAGTTGAAATGGAAGTTGCCCCGGTTCAGGTCTTTGTTTGGTTTGCTGTAGTGTGAAAATTATATTTTCATTTACAAGATTTTTTACATTGGCCCCTTAGGGTAACCCGTACATATATAAAAAGAAGGAAAAAGAGTGCACGTTTAGGAGGAGAGGCCAAGTGCGTCTTCGCGTTGAGCTGCAGCGGATGACGAGGGGCCTGAGTGTTGGGATATATGCCCTAGAGCATCATGTAATGTAAACGATATTATATTTTATGAATAAATGATGCATTATTCATTTATCAAAGTGTTTGTTTAATATCACATATTGTATATTATCATGTTTACCCTAGATTACTCATGTTCATTCGGACTTAGTGTATGAGTGTCATACACATGAGGATTTAAGTCTCAAGTTAGTAATCTAAAATAGTTCATAGAGAGCGAATAAATCGGGTACTTTTTTGTGGTTTATCTATAGTTGCGGTCTATTCTAAATCGTATGGCGACCTTGATCCAGGATCGTTCATGTGGAGACATGAGAATGAATGCACCTTGTATGATGCGATCATATAGGACTAGACCCAGATAGAAATGAGTTTCTTATAATTTCTGTTAAATAAAGAAATTCATTTCGATCTACCAGATGGTCATATATGGATTGATTTTAATCCTGAGTGTACTACGAACTCCTGCATGGTAGACTATGTCCTTTGATTCACAAAGGTGAGGTTGGTGTGCAATCCCGACCAATAGCTATGTGGTTTGGGGACATGGTTTGGTGTGTGGCTGGGGACATTTTACATAGATATGAAGTTCACTCCTTCTTGCGAGAAGTAAAGGAGTATCTTCTTAAGGGTTGATTCGGTACTTGAACGGTTAGAGCGCTCAAGTCTTTCTATTGCGAATAGAAGATTAATATTCATAATGGTTATGAATAATCGTTCATTAGAGAATCAATGGTACTTAAGGAAAAACAATTAGAGGGGTATAACAGATATTATGACCCGATTCTAATTACGAGATACTCGTGAAAGGTCTAATCCTTATATAATGACTATATCGATGGACACCGACGTGGTTCGGCTTAATTTATCTATCTGCGGCAACTGAAGTGCAACTTCTGGTTTTTATTTGTGGATGATATATTTTTGTGCGCGATGCTACTAAAAATGGGTTCACGGCTAATGAGAAGGCCCACTGGTACTTGCTAGCAGGGATTCCGAGGTTCTTGCTGCGAGCATGAGCCTATGGATACAACATCTCGATGATGGAGGCATTGCAGGCATGTTTTGGCACCTTCGGAGCATCAAACGTCATTAGGCCATGGTCTCAGCGATGATTGCGAGGATGAAGGATGAGACATTCAATCCGAGAGCAACGTCTTGAGGATAATAACTTATCAATAACAAATGAAACCCATGGCGCTCGTATTGAAGAGCGTAGCCAAGTGAACATGATTATGGAAACTCTCCGAAGAGTTTCTTGCAGTTTTAATAAAAGGCACTATGTTATGAACATTTGACTTTACTTTGACCTAGCTGGCTAAATGAGCTTACCTATACGAGTCCATGCTTGTTAGGTTTTATCTAGGTCCCAAGATCAAACAAGCAATGAAACACATGTGTGAACACATCAACGGAGGTAGCGGAATACTCACATCGATCGGTTGAGAGACGCGGCAAGCAAAAAACTTGAAAATCCTCACTGCAATGGCGTGAACTGCAGTGATTTAACTCACTGTTTTGGGCGTGAAATGGTCCTTCGTCAAGCTCCAAGCTTCGTCGAATGGATCCCGCCTCATGGGTGAACCTCCCTAACACCTTCGCAAGTCTCGTAAGTGTGCTAGCACTTGCGTTTTTGCAACAAAAACCACTCATTGCTTCCCTTAAAGTCACGGCAGTGAG
Source organism: Zanthoxylum bungeanum (assembly GCA_019454045.1). Lineage (NCBI taxonomy): Eukaryota > Viridiplantae > Streptophyta > Magnoliopsida > Sapindales > Rutaceae > Zanthoxylum > Zanthoxylum bungeanum. The sequence goes on along the minus strand of SKCR01015028.1, from coordinate 105,145 downwards.
CTGTGTTGGAGAAGAGAAAACAAGCCCTTTGGGCGTGAGAAAAAGAGAAGAAACTGGTGGAGTTGTTATGGTTGACTTTTTATTGATTTACACAAATGCTTTATATATTTTTCCAAAAAATACTAAGCATTTTCCATTTAAAATTATCAAATAAAGTAAATGGTAAAATCACACAACCACCAAACACTATTCCACAACCCATCACTATTCAATTCACTTTATCAAAGTGACTTGATGTGTGTCTATCATCAATCAATCAATCACATCAATCAATCACATCACTCAAAGTGACATTTGATTTGACGCTTGATGTGACGAATGATTTGACGCTTGATGTGACTTGCGTTGCCGCACTCGAATTCGAAATACGAATGCGCTCGCAATCACACTCGGGCTCGGGTTCGCTAATTCCTAATTAGCGAATTTTCCGTCGCGTCGTAATTAAATGATTACGCCTAGCGAATTCACTATTCACGTCGCTAACGAATTAATTCTAAATTAATTCGTTCGCCCGAATTAAAATCTAATTTTAATTCCGCGTCGAAATCTAATTTCGTTTAATATATCGAATATATTAATTTACCGATTAATTCCAAATTAATCGTTCTCTCTCTCTTTAGACGATATTTTATCCTAGATAAAATATCTCCGTAATTAATCCTAGATTAATTTTCTCTCTCTTCTATATAATCCCAGATTATTAATGAGTGCGAGTTATGCGTCATCGGTGTATTATCGGGAAGCGACCCATGAGATCCCCGGATATTTGGCAGTAAATACGGTCGTCGGAGTATCCGAATCACGTACGTACCAAGTACTACGTTCTACCGATTTACGAGACAAGGTCGGCTTCTAGCAAAGCACGAAGTCTACCCAATTCTCCGGTCATATTCATCTAAGAATATTTAAGATCTATATCAGGCGTAGTATACCAAGTATTGTGTATATCGGCCCAGTATCGGATAGTCACGTGCTAGGGCTGGGGCTGGATAAGTGTCTGCCCCGTCCGAAGCACATGTCGGATGTCTGGTAACTAGTCTCTATAATCGGATATACATGACCTTGTCATAATATCCCGATGGCCGGCCAGCACTTAAGAGCACTAATACCGTATCCTGCGTGACATCATCTCCACTATGACTGGAGTGATACTTCCGTCTTGACATCACACCCAATACTCTACGATTCTCAATATACCCAGCATTGGCGTACACAGAACCGGTTAGAGTCCTGGACGACCTCAACTAAAGTATATTGATTGTCGTAAGCATTAGCGGTGCAAGTCTCAGGTTAAGACCATACACACCTACCCTGATGTCGGACTCCCATAGACACATAGTCATAATACCAATGGGATTCCGAGGGGTCTATCCAGAGCGAAGCTGTTTCCCGTACCATCGGTGAAACACAACCTCCTATCGCACTTGCATAAGTATCCAATACTTATATATATGAGAACTATGCCGTTGTGCCCTCACAACGCGCACAAGTGCAATACTAGCCTATTCCGCATTATCGATGTCCAGTCTCGATAATACTACGACTAGGGATATTTAATGATTAATCCTTCGTGGACTGATACTGTCTCATATCATCTCAATCCAGGAACTAATCATATGGACCTCTCTTCATTTATATATCTAAGGTGATCTAATCACAAATGATGAGAGTGCAATTTCCTTGTCACATAGTTAATTTGTACAACAACACTATGATCTGTACAAATAGTGACGCTATGGGTCATATTATCCAACAATCTCCCACTTGGCACATAGCCAGTCACTCAAGTGTCGTACACCCGAACTATGTACGGTTCGCTCAAATTGCTGAGAAAAGGTTTTCGTCAGCGGATTTCCATGATTATCGTCTGACGCGATTTATACGATCACCACATCGCCACGATGTATGATCCGAACGAATCAGATGAATATAGAAGTATATATCTGGATCGTCGATGAGACCTTTAATTCTTTAGCCTTGTGCTGACGCCTAGCTCAGCTGCTAACAGAACTATATCTAATCTAATTAGATTTATTATCGACCCAAATGGCTTCTATTGCTGCCTCAGCCGCAGCAATAATCCGCATTTGTTGTTTATTCGGCAACAGTATCTTGCTCGGAAGATTTCCAGCTCACTGTCCCGTTATTCAAACTTTATAGTACCGCAGTATTTAACTGTTTGGAAACTTGCGCAGTGATCCCAGTCACTTCAAGTTCTCCTTCTCCATAGTTTTAGACAGCATCTTTAGTTCTCTAAGATACTAATAGATGTCCTTAACTTCAATCCAGTGACTATCACTTGGATTGTCCTGATTGTGACTCCATATGCTCAAAGCGTATGAGACACCATATCAAGTACATTTTAAATGTACAATTTCCCAGAGAGTGTTAACAACTCCAAATCTATCCCAGTAGATCTTTATTCCTTGAATAAAGGTTGTTACTCCCCAGAATTCTACGGAGAATTTCTATGAAAGCCAAGCTTTCACCAATTGCTTTATGGGAATTTCATTATCAGTGCTCTCCCACTAACCTCCTTATATACACAAGAATCATTTCGTTTTGAGTCAAATCATAAACCATTATGATTATTTCAAAACGACAGTTCCAAGAACCTAATGCTTGCTTCAATCCAAACATGGATCGAATAACCCGCAAACCTTGTTTGTCGGTTATACAAAATCGTCAGGATGTTGAAACATCCTCCAAAAGGTTTCCTTTTCAGGAAAGCGATTTTGATCTTTAACTGACACATTTCATAAATGAAATATGCAGTATCAACAAGCATCATCAAAATGGATTTACCATGGCAACAGGTAAAAGGTTGAACCGTTATTAACACAATGTTGATAACGATACCTTTCCGTCACAAGCCTAGCTTTGTACGTTGGTATGTTGCCATCCATGTATGTCTTCCTTGAAGACGTTTACAGTACCAATAGGCACAATGCCTTGCGGTACAACAACTAGTATCCAAACATAGTTGTTATACATGGAATCCATTTCGGACTCATGGCACTTTGCCATAATAGGGAGTCGATACCTTGTATCACTTCCTCAAAACGTAGTCGGTTGATACCCTCCATAAGATTACATCTTTATGAGGTGAGATCAGAAACCCATACCCCAGGTTGTTTTCTCTGACTCTCTCTCTACGATCTACGGTTCTTGTGTATTCGAAGATTAATGGTATAGTTCATCCTTGATGAACTATTTGTGTTCCATTAAGGACTTCGTGCCTTGAATAGTATTACTCCGATTTTCATCGAGTATCACTATCCTCCCACTGACCACTGCATATCGGTGTTCCTCTTAGGAAAACCGCATGGTGAGCAACAATCATATTGTTCTCATGTGAGATTTATAAGTACTATACTTATGGTTTCCCTTAGGATAACCTATATATGGCACTTATCCAATTTGGGTTCCTTAGTTTGGTATCATCCAAACGTTATGCCCGGCATACCCAAATTATTAGGAATGAGAAACCCTGTTTCTTTCCTGTTCATATCCTATATGATATCTGTCAAACAGATTTATATGGAACCTTATTCTAAATAAGTTTTGCACTGTTAATACATATCCGTTGAAGGAAATGGTAGCTCAGAGCGACTCGTGATAAACCTTATCATGTCCAACAAAATTCGGTTTTTTGTTCGGACACACCGTCTAACTGACGTGTCTCGGGAGGAGTCCTCATCTGAAAGAATACTATACTCTTTCATGTATGTTTGAAACTTACTGCTTAAGTATTTTCATTACGGTCTTACCGTGACGTATAATACTATAGTCGATCTGTTTATCTACTTCGTGTCGAAACTCTAAAAGTTTCCGATTTGTGTTCTTCAAAAGAAACACATAACCATAACGTGATGCCACATCCGTTAAGGTCACGAAATATTCATGTTCACATCTAGCCTAGCTAGATATGGGCCCACTAACTTCACCATGAATAGGGCTAACAGATCGGTGGCACTTACACACTATTACCAAGTAAACAGTGTTTTAGGTACTTTACCTAACAAACTAGATTCGTAGACTTTATTTGAATAGTCAAATCAGTCCTAGTACCCACTCTTCAAAAGTGCGGATATACGAGTCTTGTTTAATTTGTCCTAGACAACAATGCCACAAATAAGTCTCTACTTGATCAAATCAATTTGAGCTATTTATTTGTCATTTTATATGTTTTGAGATTTTAATTATATTCAAAATATAAATTCTGTTATTCACATCTAATGTGTTTATCTCAGTATCATCTTTATATAATGAAACACTTAGTGTTCTAGAATATAAAGGTTTATCCACAATGGATTAAACACTGATATAGAGATAATGTCTCTAGTCAAACTAGTTACATTATAACAGTTCCTAATTTAAGTACACACCCGAAGGGTAGTTCCTAAACTTAGGTATCTACGGTCGAAACAGCGACTTTCGTCCCGTTTCCGATTCGCAGAGCAATCTCAGCTTGAAGTCAGTATCCTGCTCAAAGCAGATTCTGAACATCAATACATATATTTTATGTACCACACTAAGTATTTAAAATCTAATTTCAATACTAGTATGAACATAACTTTGACAAACATTTTTAAAGTCAGAGCCTTGCCCTTTCTTTAATTCCTTCGTGTCTGCCATATCCAAATGGTAGTCACTTTGGGATATGTCAATTATCCTTTTCAATATTTCAGGAACCTTAGGCCAAGCCTTGGGTTTTTAGAATATCGAAACGATGTGCACCTCGTGCTACATGCCCAATTGCAAACTTTGACTTTATCTCCTCTAGAATAGTCAATTAATTCTCCAAGAATTATAATTGCAATTTTAATACTTCTTAAATCTAAAATTAGATTTATGACAAGTATATTAAATTAAGCATTAAAGTCATCATCACATAAATCTTCCAAAGATTTTATGCTCTACTTATTTTGCTTAATTTTGGGCTTAAGGTATAATAAGTTATTTTATCAAATAAAGTAACCTATTATTTATTCCCAATTTGAAAATTAAATCATTTAAACATTTAATCCAGATTATATTTTAAATATTCAACTTTTCAATTTTATCTTGATTACAATAGTCCAACTATTTAATCAACGATTAGTGGTACTATATATTATAATGATTATAATAGTCCAACTATATAATCAAATATAATCCAAATTAATTAACCTCAATTACATTGATTACTATAATCCAATTATAAAATCAACTGTAAACTGAAATTAATTAATTCAAATATATTGATTAATATAATCCAATTATATATAATCAACTATAATACAGTCCAACTGTTTATTAAAACAACAATTTAAATATTAGTCCAACTAACATTTAATATTACGACGAATAATTTGTTTGAGCGCGTATGGCGAGTAATTGAACGAATATTGCAAATTCAATTCTTGCCTCCCACTATTTTTCGTCGAGCCTCTAACCCTCTGTCGAGTACTCGGGAAACCGTGTTTCCTAGTGGGCTAGGATCCCGTTAAATATCACACAATCTTGACTTTGGCCAACAAATTGTATGATAATTAACTAGGTAGATCTCGAAGATCAATTGGATCTCATCCAACTCCTAGATCCAGTAGGTGGACATCCAAGTCCGAAACATATATCTTATATATGCCTATATATCTATATATACCCTAACCTTTTTCCTCTGAATCAACTAGGCCTTGGCTTTGGCACAACAAACCTAATGATCCCAGTCAAGCGCGGACCCATTGACCATGGAAGCTTCGTAATCAATGTCGTTGGACAAGAAGTGGTCTTGACTTTGGCCAACAAACCACAACTTGGACAAGACACCAATATGGAACAAAGCCTCGTGATTCAAACACATCTTCGACGGACAAGGGCTTGACTTTGGCCAACAACCCATGCCAATCTAGGATCTTGAGTAAGAATCACTCAATGGAAGGAAAAAACGCATGATATTTGATGAGGGTTTTTCGCGTGCAAATTGGCTACCAATTTAATTATCTTTGTTAAGGTCTCATCATCATACACCCTTAAACATGCATTCTAAATACATAATAAAGCGCATATGAAATAAAATAATAATGATATGCGGATGGATACTTAACACATTGATCCTAGATCAAATCTCTCCCTTTCTCACTCAAGCTAGCACTTGTATTACTTCTACCCGTTACACTACACTTCTAAAGAAACCTCATTTACATTGAGGGGAATAGGTGAGAAGAGAATACAAAGAGAATAGAGGTGATAAGGCTGGACACGCAGGTCCAATTTAATAAATCGAATTTATTACAACAATTTCCAAAATTGCCCCACCCGACTAATATCCATCCGATATACATTATTCATTCATCACAACCACGTATTCACACAAAAGCATGCTATCAATCAATCTAATCAAATTAATTAATCTGATAATTATGTGATCATCCAATGTTCAAACAACGATTTGATTTTGCTCGAGTCAAACTCGTTTTTGCGAATAAGTACTCAAAGTACGAATTCTTGAATTAAATTAAACTACATAATTAAATCAAATTTAATATGTATTTAATACTAATTCACTATTCAATTCCAAATTAAATATTACACTTTATTTAATAAACCTTTAACGACTTAAATTCCAAATTTAATCGCTTCGGGTCTCAAAGCCCGATTAACGTCCAACGTCAATTCAATTCAAGTCTAATGGGCTTTAATTAATTTCTTTAAGGCGTGGGCTTCGGCAACCAAAGCCCAATCAAGGAGTAACCCCATAAGCCCAGAAATCAATTTAGGCCCATTAGGCCCAATTAAACTTTAAAGGTTTATTAGTCGCATTTGGGCTTTATGGTTAAGGTTTTGGGCCCAATTGGATCCAATCCATTTGGCCTAAACCCAACTTGATAAAATCAAGCCCAATAAGCCCAATTACAACATTAAAGCCCAAATCCAAAATTAGGCCTAATTAATTAAATACACAAAATCCAATTTCAATTTAATTACCTAAAGTGCATCACATGATTAATCACCCAAATCAATATTTCCAAAACATGAAATTAGTCCAATTAATCATGTTCATTATTATCATCACATGTCCAACACATAATGAAAATCAAACCCATTACATGCTTCTAAGTCTCGGCCAAGGAATTTTTGTCCGATTTGAATTTAAATCCATTAATTCCACAATCGACATCTAATTAACTTCCCGAATGATTTCCAATACATCCAATGTTCAAAAATCAAAAATCCAAGACTTTATAGGGCAATGTAGATTCGGCCAAGGTGAAGTATTAGGGGTTTTTGTTCAATTCAAAATTAATCCAATTAAATCTCAAATTAACATCATCCTACTTCATTACAACTCATCCAATGAATTAAAATGAAAAATTCAAAGAATTCCAAAACCATACATATTCAGCCAACTTAACATTTTTGGGCAAAATTGATCCAATCACATTTTGTTGAAATTGATCAAATCAATCTTCAATATAACATATATTAAGCATGCTCAAACATCCAATTTATAAAATCATGCTCAAATACAAAGTACCCAATTTTAAGCCCTACAATTTCATGCTTGAACCTATAGCTCTTGATGCCATTGTTAGGTTTTATCTAGGTCCCAAGATCAAACAAGCAATGAAACACATGTGTGAACACATCAACAGAGGTAGCGGAATACTCACATCGATCGGTTGAGAGACGCGGCAAGCAACAAAACTTGAAAATCCTCACACTGCAATGGGCGTGAACTGCAGTGAATTTACTCACTGTTTTGGCGTGAAAGTGGTCCTTCGTCAAGCTCCAAGCTTCATCGAACGGATCCCGCCTCATGGTGAACCTCCCTAACACCTTCCAACTCTCGTAAGTGTGCTAGCACTTGCGTTTTTGCAACAAAAACCACTCATTGCTCCCCTTAAAGCTCACGGCAGTGAGCTGTGTTGGAGAAGAGAAAACAGCCATTTGGGCGTGAGAAAAAGAGAAGAAATGGTGGAGTTGTGTGTAATGGTTGACTTTTAAATGATTTACACAAATGCTTTATATATTTTTCCAAACAATACTAAGCATTTACCATTTAAAATTATCAAATAAAGTAAATGGTAATCAATCACACACCCACCAACATTATTCCAACAACACCCATCACTATTCAATGTCACTTTATCAAAGTGACTTGATGTGTGTCTATCAATCAATCAACTCAATCACATCAATCAATCACATCACTCAAAGTGACATTTGATTTGACGCTTGATGTGACGAATGATTTGACGCTTGATGTGACTTGCGTTGCCGCACTCGAATTCAAATACGAATGCGCTCGCAATCACACTCGGGCTCAGGTTCGCTAATTCCTAATTATCGAATTTTCCGTCGCGTCGTAATTTAATGATTACGCCTAGCGAATTCACTATTCACGTCGCTAACGAATTAATTCTAAATTAATTCGTTCGCCCGAATTAAAATCTAATTTTAATTTCACGTCGAAATCTAATTTCGTTTAATATATCGAATATATTAATTTAATCGATTAATTCTGAATTAATCGTTCTCTCTCTTTAGACGATATTTTATCCTAGATAAAATATATCCGTAATTAATCCTAGATTAATTTTCTCTCTCTTCTATATAATCCCAGATTATTTATGAGTGTGAGTTATGCATCATCGATGTATTATCGGGAAGCGACCCATGAGATCCCCGGATATGTTGGCAGTAAATACGGTCGTTGGAGTATCCAAATCACGTACGTACCAAGTACTACGTTCTACCAATTTACGAGACAAGGTCGGCTTCTAGCAAAGCACGAAGTCTACCCAATTATCCGGTCATATTCATTTAAGAATATTTAAGGATCTATATCAGACGTAGTTTACTAAGTATTGTGTATATCGGCCCAGTATCGGATAGTCACGTGCTAGGCCTGGGGCTGGATATGTTTCTGCCCCGTACGAAGCACATATCGGATGTCTGGTAACTAGTCTCTATAATCGGATATACATGACCTTGTCATAATATCCCGATGGCCGGCTAGCACTTTAGAGCACTAATACCGTATCCTATGTGACATCATCTCCACTATGACTGGAGTGATACTTCCATCTTGACATCACACCCAATACTCTACGATTCTCAATATACCCAGCATTGGCGTACACAGAACCTGTTACAGCCCTGGACGACCTCAACTAAAGTATATTGATTGTCGTAAGCATTAGCGGTGCAAGTCTCAGGTTAAGACCATACACACCTGCCCTGATGTCGGACTCCTATAGACACATAGTCATAATACCAATGGGATTCCGAGGGGTCTATCCAGAGCGAAGCTGTTTCCCGTACCATCGGTGAAACACAACCTCCCATCGCACTTGCATAAGTATCCTATACTTAATATATGAGAACTATATGCCGTTGTGCCCTCACAACGCGCACAAGTGCAATACTAGTCTATTCCGCATTATCGATGTCCAGTCTCGATAATGCTACGACTAGGGATATTTAATGATTAATCCTTCGTGGACTGATACTGTCTCATATCATCTCAATCCAGGAACTAATCATATAGACCTCTCTTCATTTATATATCTAAGGTGATCTAATCACAAATGATGAGAGTGCAATTTCCTTGTCACATAGTTAATTTGTACAACAACACTATGATCTGTACAAATAGTGACGCTATGGGTCATATTATACAACATGCTTGTGGATCCTCGTAAGCCCAGTGCTGAGGCAAATATTACCGAGTCTCTAAATCTACAAATGAATGAAGAAGAAATGAACTGGGAAGGCTAAGACAAAGCCTAGAAGAAGAAGAACAAGAAAGGCTCCAATGATGCCAAGCCTAAGGGAAAGGTGTTTCCACTGCAACAACGACGGGCCTTGGAAAAGGATTTCCTAAATAACTGCTGAGATGAAGGAGAAAATAGCTATAGGTAATATGATTTACTTTTTATCTTATCGAATCTCTATTAGTGGAGGATGATAAATCCGCTTGGATTGTAGATTCTAGAGCCACTAACCATGTTTGTTTTATTTACAGCTACTTGAATCATGGAGGGACCTCGCTGAAGGTGACTACACCATGAGGGTCGAGATAGGGGATGTTGTTTAAGCAAGAGCAGTGAGAGTTTCTAGTTTAAGTTTTCAAATAATAGTTATTTAAATTTGAACAATTGACTAAGAGACCTTTTACTGGAAAAAAGTGTAAGAGCTAGCCAACATTTGAGCTAATACTTCAGACATTTGCGGATCGATGAATGTAAGAGCCCGAGGTGGGTTATAATACTTCGTCACATTTATTGACGATTATTCAAGATATGGGTATGTTTACCTAATGTAGCACAAGTCAAATACTTTTGAAAAGTTCAAAGAGTATCATGCTGAGGTTGAGAACCAGTCAGGTAAGACAATAAAAACTCTACGATCGGATCGTGGATGAGAATACCTTGACCGAGATTTCAAGGAATTCTTAGTTAAGCATGGGATAATATCCCAACTCACAGCACCTGGAACACTACAGTAAAATAATGTTGCAGGGAGGAGAAATCAAACTCTACTAGACATGATAATATATTGTTTAGTTATAGTTCACTTCCTAGTTCATTATGGGGGTATGCATTGCAAACATCAATGTATTTCTGTGGGACACAGAAACTGGGTGACGCTTGCTGTTCCGGGCTCGCGGCCTGGTTGGGAGTACGGAGTAGCCCACGGGGGACTAAACCGGAGAATAATGGAGTCGCCACCTGGTGTGAACCGGGACAAAGATTTAAGGCCGCACTCACCCCTCGCAAGGGAAGACCTCAAACCGTTGGGTTCAGAATGGTCCCTTACTTATGCCACTTGTAATAAAATGATTTGTACAATAATCTTACCACGCCTAAGCAACATATTTCCCAGGATAATTTACTCATAAGTTCGCATGCATAGGTACAAAGCTCATATCTAAGTTTACATATAACACATTTTTCATGTTTGCATACAACCTATTTGTATATAATCTATGTCCGAATTCATGCATAAAGATATATTGACATACGGAAGACATACAATCTTACATTGGTAGGCACAGAAGCGCAAACACATAGCATTCATACAAGCATGCATATTAGGGAAAGACACTTAAGCGCATAGAAGAAATAGATAACTAAAGAGGTAATACAAATGCATAAGGTAAAAAGAGATAACTATATGCTAAGATAGACATGTCGTGATGTGATGCAGGATGACTTGTTTACCGTGGGCATTTGTGCGGCGTTCATATACGCATTCGAACGGTAAACAGAAGGTTCGCGTTCGTATAGCGTTTGATAACGCATTCGAACGGGACCAGACAGAAAACATGCGTTCGTATGCATTCTTAAACGCGTTCGAACGGGGTTACAGCAACAACCTCAAAAATGCAGTAAACAACATGACACATACATGAACGAATGAATAGATGACATCTAATAAATAATAATGGGCTAAAAGCGCGGCAAAGCATCGTGGTAAAGGATTTTAACCTCTCAAAACAGATGACCTTTAATCGCACTTACTAAGCCCATGCGCAATCAACACAATACATATATAAAAAGTAAAGACAATGATATCGGACTTCGTATACCCGATTGAACACATCTTACATTCAACTGAATATACATCAATCGGCGCGGCGAAGCATCGTGGTAAAGGGTTTTAACCCCTCAAAATAGGGGACCTTTAATCCAACTTAATAAGCCCATGCGCTCGATCACATCATGCATATAAAAAATAACATAATAATATCGAACGAACTTCGTATACCCGATTGAACACATTTACATTCAACCGAATATACATCAATCAGCGCGGTGAAGCATCGTGGTAAAGGATTTTAACCCCTCAAAATAGGGGACCTTTAATCCAACTTACTAAGCCCATGCGCTCGATCACATCATACATATAAGAATAACATAAATAATATCAGACTTCGTATACCCGATTGAACACATCTTACATTCAACCGAATATACATCAATCGGTGCGGCAAAACATCATGGTAAAGGGTTTTAACCCCTCAAAATAGGGGACCTTTAATCCAAGTTACTAAGCCCATGCGCTCGATCACATCATGCATATAAAAAATAACATAAATAATATCGGACTTCGTATACCCGATTGAACACATCTTACATTCAACCGAATATACATCAACCGGTGCGGCAAAGCATCGTGGTAAAGGATTTTGACCCCTCAAAATAGGGGACCTTTAATCCAACTTACTAAGCCCATGCGCTCGATCACATCATTATATAAACAAATAACATGGGGATATCAAGTAGCGAATAATAAACAAATCAAAACAACATAAAATGAAATATGCGCCGTTTACTCAAGTGGTACATGTAGTTGTATCCCGAGTACAGATCATACTACCATCCATTTGGAATCGGCTATGAAATTTATGTCCGGGTTTCCATCCTATATACCACGAGAGGCGACAAACTTTTCATTTTATTCAAGGGCCACAACATACATCATTTTACAATACATGCATTTTTTATCTATTCAAAGGCCACAACATGCATCACTCCATAATAATCATGCAAACGAAACTCAATAAATAATAAAAATACAACTGAAAACGGATGTGAAAAATACCCTAAGGTCTAACCTTTTTTGTCCACTTTCGGACTTGCGTTTCACGGAGATCGGAAGGGTTAAAGCTCCTCAACTTTTCTGGTTCACTGGTTTGCGTTTTACCTCGCTATTCGCTGCGCTGCTCAAGCTACTGCTGTTTTGACTCCGTTTTGCTGCTGTTTTACTGCCGTTTTGCTGCCGTATTTTGGTCACTATTTTTGGTGTTTTAGGCTACTGTTTTTGGTGTTTTTTGGGTGATTCTTGAACTGTTTTATGGACAGTTTTGGGACAATTTTTGGACTGTTTTCAGGGTGCAGTTTCAGTGTTTAGGTAGTGCAGTTTCGGTAATTAGGGGGTGCAGTCTCGGTAATGATTGAATACAGTTTAAGGGGTGTTTTAGTGGTGGTTTCTGTCAGTATTGGTTCATTGTTGGGCTGGACGTGTGGCTAGGCTCGAAGCAACGTGTTTAGTGGCTGGGACGTGGGGGCAAAGGCTGATGAATTTAGGCAGTGAGGGGCGATTAATTAAGGATACGTGGGGGTTGTGTTTGCTTTGTTGAAGCGACAGAAGGCATGTTGTGGCTTAGGTTTATGGTCAGCAGGTGCGTGATGTGCTTACGTGAATTAGCTGAGTGGAGGGCCACATGCGAGCTGTGAAGTGAAGGGCATATGTGTTTATTTTGAAGGCAGGTTTGTGGCGTGAGACTAGAGTGTGTGCTGTGTGATTATGGTTTACTATTTTTGTCTTGTTTTTGAATGAGCCGTGTGAGAGAGATATATGAGTGAGGGGGTGCTTTATGTGAATGAGCTAGGGTTTCTTTTCTTTGTGTATGCCTTGTGAGAGAGTTGGGATGGCTTTGGGAGAGGTTGGTTTTTTATAGGCAAATGGGGTAGGGCTACTCCTTGTTTGACAAGGAAGAGATCTTCTCATTAAAGGGATATATGATTTGGTTTCAAGTAAGGTAAATACAAGATTGAGGGGGGACAAACTTAGGCTTGATTAGGAAGTTAGTATATTTAGTTTGTGTTGATTAGGCATACAATATTTTAAATTAGGAATAATATATTTTTAATTAGGAATAATATTTGATTGATTGATTTTAACTTGGTAAGATTATATTTCATGTTTTTTTTTTATATTTGGTATATGACTTAATTAATATTTAATTTAATTTGGTATATGTTTTAATATTTTATTAGTTTGGTATATTATTTAATTAATATTTAATTCAGTTGGGTTGTATTTTGAGGGCCTTGGGCGTATGGGCCAAGTGTGGTGGGCTAGGTGTTGTGTTGGTTTGGTGAGTGGGTTTGGGCCAAGGTTAAATGGTTCTGGGTTTTTTTAGGCCAAAGGTGCTTTAAAACGAAGGTTCAACGAGCGAGCTTGGAGCTAAACATGCGGATAAAATTTAACGAAATGCCGATTCCCTTCCGACGATCGTTTCCCGCAATATCCTTAACTAAAAAAGGTAGTGCCTCCAACTGAGACTCATCATCGGGTTTCACATGCAAAAATGCAATGCCTACAATTTCCTTAATGTAGTTCCATCTAAGTCTGTTTCTAAAACTCCTTTAGATTTGGAGTGGTCGTAAAACTAGTTTACGATATTTTCGTATTTATGAGTGTCCAGCACATGTGCTGAAGAATAAGACTACTAAGTTGGAGCCACTTTCACAAGTGTGCCTATTTGTAGGCTATCCTAAGGAAACTATGGGTGGTTTCTTTTATAGCCCTGAAGATAACAAAATATTTGTATCGATAAACGCCACGTTTCTAGAGGAGGACTATATGAGAGAGTTCAAACCCCGTAGTAAGGTGTTACTCGAGGAGTTACTTGTTGGTTCGACTAGCACACCATTTTCAATGACAATTGATAAACACATAGCACCTTCGATATCTGAGCATCATATGCAAGTTCGTCAGAATGATCTGCCACCTAGACATAGTGGGAGGGTTGTGCGACAACCTGATCACTATCTAGGAGTTGGAGAGGCACAAATTGTCACTTCCAATAATGGTGTAGATGATCCTTTGACCTATCATAGTGCAATGGATGATTTTGACAAAGAGGAATGGCTCAAAGCCATGAACCTCGAGATGGAGTCTATGTACTCCAACTTAGTCTGGGAACTTGTGGACCAACCTGATGGGGTAAAACCCATAGATTGTAATAGATCTACAAGAGAAAAAATGTAGCAGATGTGAAGGTACATACCTTCAAGGCTAGGCTAGTGGCCAAGGGTTACACCCTGAAAGACGGAGTTGACTATGAGGAAACATTCTCGCCAGTAGCCATGCTAAAATCCATTCGTACTCTTCTATCCATTGTCACTTATTATGACTATGAGATTTGGAAAATGGAAGTCAAAATTGTATTCTTAAATGACAATCTTAATGAGTGTATCTATATGGTACAACCAGATGGGTTCATAGCCCAAGGTCAAGAGCAAAAGTTTTGCAAGCTGTAAAGGTCCATTTACGGACTCAAGTAAACATCTCGATCTTGGAACATAAGATTTGATACCACAATCAAGTCTTATGACTTTGAGCAGTATGTTGATGAGCCTTGTGTATTCAAGCACATCATTGACGGGAAGGTGGTTTTTTCTTGTTTTATTCGTCGATGATATTTTACTCATTGGGAATGATGTAAAAATATTATCGGACATGAAAACCTGGCTAGCTAACCAATTCCAAATGAAATATTTGGGAGAGGCCAATTATGTTCTTGAGATCCAGATGCTTCGGGATCGCAAGAAACGACTATTAGTTATGTCTCAGGCATCCTACATCGACAAGATCTTGTGCGATTTGGGATGCAGAATTCCAAGAAAGGCAATTTTCCCTAACGACATGGAATTCACTTGTCAAAGGAACAGTCTCCTAAGACACCTCAAGAAGTTGAGGAAATGAGACATATCTTATATGCCTCAGCAGTTGGTAGTCTCATGTATGCTATATTATGCACGAGACCGACATTTGCTTTGCAGTGGGAATAGTCAGTAGGTTTTAGTCTAACCCAAGATTGGATCATTGGGTGGCTGTGAAACACATTCTCAAGTATCTTAAGAGAACGAGAGATTATATGCTTGTGTATTCTAGTGAGGATATGATGATCCTAAGAGGATATACAAACTCTGATTTTTAGACGAATGTCGATTCTAGGAAATCGATATCTGGATCAGTGTTTACCCTATGTGGTGGGGCTATAGTATGACGGAGTATAAATCAATCTTGTATTGCTGACTCCACCATGGAGGCTGAGTATGTAGCATCTTGTGAAGCAGTTAAGGAAGCAGTCTGGCTCCGTAAGTTCTAGAGAGATCTGGAAGTCGTTCCAAATATGGATAAATCACTCATACTTTATTGCGATAATAGTGGTACAGTGGTAAATTCAAAGGAACCAATAAGCCACAAGGGGGAAAACATATAGAGAGGAAATATTATCTCATCAGGGAGATAGTGCAAAGATGAGATGTTTCTGTCACAAAGATTACATCCGCAGAGAACCTGGCTGATCCGTTTATAAAGACCTTGTCGGCTAAAGTGTTTGATGGTCACCTAAATGGTCTAGGATTACGTGACATGTCCCATTTTCTCTAGTGAAAGCGGGAGATTATTGGGATATATGCCCTAGAGCATAATTTAATGTAAATGGTATTATATTTTTTGAAATAAAATGATGCATTATTCATTTATCAAAGTGTTTGGTTAATATCACATATTGTATATTATCATGTTTACCCTAGATTACTCATGTGCCTTCGGACTTAGTGTATGAGTGTCATACACATGAGGATTTAAGTCTGAAGTTAGTAATCTAAAATAGTCCATAGAGAGCGAACAAAATGGGTACTTTGTTTGTGGTTTATCTATAGCTACGGTCCATTCTATAATTGTATGGCGACCTTGATCCAGGATCGTCCATGTGGAGACATTAGAATGAAGGCACCTTGTATGATGTGATCATATAGGACAAGATCTAGATAGAAATGATTTTCTTATAATTTTCGTTAAATAAAGAAATTCATTTCAATCTACCAGATGGTCATATATGGATTGATCTTAATCCTGAGTGTACTACGAACTCCTGCATGGCAGGCTATGTCATTTGATTTACAAAGGTGAGGTTGGTGTAGCAATCCCGACCAATAGCTACGTGCTTTGGAGACATGATTTGGTGTGTAGCTGGGGACGTTTTGCATAAATATGGACACTCCTTCTTGCGAGAAGTAGAGAAGTATCTTTCTTAAGGGTTGATTTGGTACTTGAACGGTTAGAGCGCTCAAGTCTTTCTATTGCGAATAGAAAGATTAACATTCATAATAGTTATGAATAAATTGTTCATTAGAGAATCAATGATACTTAAGGTTAAAATAATTAGAGGGGTATAACAGACATTATGACCCGACTCTAATTACGAGATACTCGTGAATGGTCTGTTAGTGTCCTATACATGCCACTGGATCTCTAAGCGTGATTATTGTGTGAATAATCAAGTGAGTTGCGGAAAAAACTTACATTGATCGGATTGGAGATTTCAAAAATTTCCTTGGATGTGGAAGCTCCAAGCTTGGTGTTGAATTCCAAACTCAAGAGTGAGTTTCCCTATCACCTTTCTTTGACTCCTTTAAGTGCTAGCTTGAACAAAATTTGAAGAACAAAATTATCTTCCAATGGAGAGGGTGAATAGTGAATTTTGTTTTCCAAAAACATAATACTTATGTTGACTTCTAAAGTTATGTGTGTGTGTGTTGGCAAAAGATGCTTTTAAGTAGCCAACTACTTCCATAAAAAAATGACATGTGATGTGAGTTGTGGGTCCCACCCAATTTGAATTCAAAATTCAAGTTGGCTTACACACACACTTTGGGCCCGGTTCGTTTAATCCGACTAAACGAATTTTCCGTCACGATGTATTTAAATCCAATTTAATTAAATAATAATGCCTAGCAATATTATTACGAAGTTGCTTACGAATTAATTCCAAATTAATTCGTTCGCTTGAATTAAAATCCAATTTTAATTCTGCATTGAAATCCAATTTCAATTAATATATCCAATATATTATTTTAGCCCAATTAAATAAATTAAATAGTAAAATCTAATTTAACTATTAAATTTACTTTGCCGATTAATTCCAAATTAATCGCGTTCTCTCTTTTTGACGAATTTAATCCCAGATAAAATTCTTGCCGTAATTAATCTGAGATTGAAATGAATGTTAATTCATATGTAATTTGGCATGAAACGAATGTTAATTTTTGATTTAATTGGATTGAAATCAAAATTGGATGTTATTTCTTGCCTAATGCCGTGAGTATGAAGCATGTTGGATGAATTGATTTTGCTTAAATTTGTGTTGGACATGAATTGAAAGTAAAGCATGATTAATTAGATTAATTAATATTTTGGAAATATTAGATTAATTAATTAATTCTGTTAATTACACTTTAATTGGATTAATGAGATATTTAGAATATTATGTAAATCTTATTTGTTGTATTTGGGCTAAATGGGCTTGGTTGGGCCAAGTATGGTTTTGGACAATTAGGTTGGATCCAATTGGGCCTAAACCATTTCCATAAAGTCCAAAATATGACTTTGGGCCTTTAATAATTTAATTGGGCCTAATGGGCCAAAATTGATTTTTGGCATATGGTGATTCCTAAATGGGCATTGGCATTTTGGGTTTGATCCATAATGGCCAAAGTCCATGCCTAAAGAATTAATTAAAGCCCATTGGACTTAATTGAATTGGCATTGGATGCTAATTTGGTCTTTGAGACCCAATTGGATTGGATTTGGAATCCAAGTCTAAAAGGCACTATTATAAGTGTAATTGTTTAATTTGGAATTAAACATGAATTAGTATTGAATAAATTAAAATTGGATTTAAAATTGTAGTTCGATATAATTGAAGAATACTTACTTTGAGTATTTATTCTTAAACGAGTTGGACTCGTGCAAATCAAATCATTGTATGAACATTGGATGGTCATTAATTGAAGATTAATTAATTGGATTAGATTGATTGACAACATGCTTTGTGTGAATACTTGGATGTATTTGTATGAATAATGTATATCGGATGGATATTAGATGGGTGGGGGAAATTTGGAAATTGTTGTAAATATGGTATTTATTTAAATTGGACCTGCGTGTCCAGCCTATCACCTCCTATTCTCTTTGTATTTCTCTTCTCACCAATTCCTCTCAATGCAAATGAGGTTTCTTATTGTGTTATGTAATTGGGTAGAAGAATGTAAAGTGCTAGGGGAGAGAGGAAAAAAAGAGAGATTTGTTCTAGGAATAGATTGTATTATATATCCATCCGCATATCATTATTATTTTATCGCGCCTTATTATGCTTTTAGAATGCATGTTTAAGGGTATATGATGAGACCTAATTAAAGATAATAATTTGGTTTCCAATTTACGAAAAACACCCTCATTTTAATATTAAGCGTTTTCCTTCCATTGAATGGTTTTCTCTCAAGATCCAAGATTGGCTTTGATTTGTTGGCCAAAGTCAAGATCATTGTCCATCACGGATGTGTTTGAACCATGAAAGCTTTGTTATACATCGCATGTCTTGGGCAGTTGTGACTTGTTGGCCAAAGTCAAGGTCACTTCTGTACATCGACGTGGATTATGAAGCTTTCCCACTGTCAATGGATCGCGCTTAACTGGAATCATTAAGCTTGTTGAGCCAAAGCCATGGCTTAGTTGATTCAGAGGAAAAGGTTTAGGAAATATATTGGATATATGTTTTGGACTTGGAGGTCCACCTACCGGATCTAGGAATTGGATGGGATCCAATTGATCTTAGAGATCTACCTAGTTAAGTTTCATACAGCTTGTTGGCCAAAGTCAAGGTTGTGTGTTATTTAACGGGATCCTAGCCCACTAGGAAACTGGGTTTCCCAAGCAATCAACAGAGGGTTAGAGGCTTGCCGAAAAATAATGGGAGGCTAGTATTAAATTTACAATTTCGTTTAATACTCGCTAATACGTGCTCTTTTATTATATCTCGTTATATATATATATAATATATATATATATATTAGTTGGACTAATATCATTTATTGCTTTCTTTGAATAGTTAGTCTGTACAAGACACTACTCCACTTGTAGTTGGTTATACAGTTGGACTATAGTAACCATTGCATTTTGAGTGTACCCGATATCATTGAATGGATAGTTGGACTATAGCAATCAAGATGGCTGGAAAGATTAGCGTTAGAGACATAATCATGGGCGAAAATGTCTTTAACGGCTCCAATTTTCCAGATTGGGAAATGAATCTCAGGATAGTCCTGGGATCTGAGAAGTTGCTCTATGTTACAGAGAGACCTCTCGGGCCTGAGCCCGGATAGGAGCGGGCAGTAGATCATGAGCATTGGAAGACTCATTGAGATGATAACTTTACTGCTTAGTCCATCATGCTTGCTGCAATGACTCCTCAATTTTGTCATCAGAACAAAGGATCAGATCCTTATAACATGATGTTGAAATTGAAGGATCTTCACAGATCTAATCTTAGATCTCATAAGTATGAATTACAAAAGAAGCTCTTTCACTCGCGTATGTCAGATGGTACATCTGTCGAGCACTACGTGTTGTAAATGATTATTGACATCGAACAGCTAGGTCAGCTGGGCATTACCTTCGAGGCTGAGACTTCTATAGATTTGATCTTACAATCTCTGCCCGATTGTTGGGGCGGGTTCATCATGAACTATAATATGATGAACCAAGAGAAGACTCTTGGAGAGTTGATGGCTATGCTGAAAGAAGTAGAGCCAGAGCTTCTGAAGGGCAAGAAGCGTGAGGCGCATCTTACTTCAACATCCTAGAAGCCCAAGGCTTGGCCGAAGGCTTCTGGGGGTGTGAAGAAGAAAAAGAAAAAGGGCAAGGCTAAATCGTCAAATTATTCTGGGAAGACAAAAGAAAAATCCCAAGACGTCTGCCTATACTGTGGAAAACGGGGTCACTGGAAGCATGACTGCCGTGAGTACAAGGCGGACTTGAAGGAAGCGAGGGCGGGCAAGGCTCTGTCCTCATGTATGTTTGTTATTGAAATAAACATGTCCACAACTGGTTTTAAAAATTTGATTTTTGATTCTGAATGTGGTACTCACATATGTACTGATGTGTAGGATCTGAAGATTAGTAGGAGACTGGCTTCAGGTGAGATCGACTTACGAGTTGGAAATGGGACGAGAGTCATTGTTTTGGCCGTTGGCACCTATGTTTTGAATCTGCCCTCGAGGCATGTAATTACATTAGGTGACAGTTATTTTGTACCTAGTTTGACTAAAAACATCATCTCTGTATCTAGTTTAACCCGATGCGGGTATACCTTTGTATTCAGAAACATTGAGTGTTTTGTATATAAATATGATATTTTGATATGTACAACAGATGTTAATAATGGTCTTTATATTTTGAATATAAACGAATCTCAAACATATAACATGACAAACAAAAGGCTCAAATTGAGTAACACAGATGAGACTTATTTGTGGCATTGTCGTCTGAGACACATTAATAAGACTCGTATATCCACTCTTTCGAAGAATGGATACTTGGACGGATTTGATCATATTTCATATGATGTCTACGAATCTTGTTTGTTAGGTAAAATGCCTAAAATACCTTTTAGTGGTAAAGGTGTACGTGCCACCGATCTGTTAGCCCTCGTTCATAATGACGTATGCGGGCCCATGTCTAGCCATGCTAGAGGTGGATATGAATACTTCGTAACCTTTATGGATGATGCATCATGTTATGGTTATGTGTATCTCATGAAACACAAGTCGGAAACTTTTGAGAAATTCAAAGAGTTTCGACACGAAGTAGAAAAATAGATGGGCAAAAGTATTAAAACATTACGGTCGGACTGTGGTGGAGAATACTTAAGCAATGAGTTTCTGGATTACTTAAAAGAATATGGTATTCTTTCACAGTGGACTCCTCCCGGAACACCTCAATTGAATGGTGTGTCCGAACAAAGAAATCAAACTTTATTGGACATGGTAAGGTCAATGATGAGTCGTACTGAGCTACCAATTTCCTTTTGGGGATACGCATTAAATAATGCAATACTTATTTTGAATAAGGTTCCCTCAAAATCTGTTGGACAGACTCCATATGAAATATGGACATGAAAGAAATCGGGTTTCTCATTCCTTAAGATTTGGGGATGCTGGGCATATGTTAAACGTTTGGATGGTACCAAACTAGAACCTAAATTGGATAAGTGCCTATTTGTAGGTTATCCTAGGGAAACCAAATGATATTACTTCTACTACCCACAAGAGAACAAGATATTTGTTGCTCTTCATGCAGTTTTCCTCGAAAAGGAATACATAGATGCAGTGATAAGTGGGAGGAAAGTAGAACTCGATGAAAATCGGAGTGATACTATTCTTGGCACTGACCCCCTCATGGAACACCAACAGTCCATCAGGGATGTGACTATTCCATAATCTTCTAATACACAAGAACCGCGTAGGTCAGAGAGAGTCAGAAAATAACCTGAGAGGTATGGGTTTCTGATCTCACCTCATGTAGATATTAATATCATTGAGGAAGATGAACCGGCTATGTATGAGGAAGCGATACAAGGTATCGACTCCGCTTTATGGCAAGAGGCCATGAAGTCCGAAATGGATTCTATGTACACCAACCAAGTTTGGACACTGGTTGATGCACCAGAAGGCGTTAAGCCTATTGGTTGTAAATGGGTCTTCAAGAGGAAGATGGACATGGAAGACAACATACAAATGTACAAATCTAGGCTTGTAGTGAAAGAGTATCATCACCGACATGGTTTCGATTACGATGAAACTTTTTCACCCGTTGCCATGATGAAATCCATTCGGATAATGCTTGCTATTGCTGCGTATTTCAATTATGAAATATGGTAGATGGACTTCAAAACCGCTTTCCTTAACGGAAACCTTTTGGAGGATGTTTATATGCAACAGATTGATGGTTTTGTCATGCCAAAACATGCAAATAAGGTTTGCAAGTTAAACCGATCCATTTATGGATTGAAGCAAGCATCGCGTTCTTGGAACCAACGTTTTGATGAGATCAAAAAGAATATGGTTTCATTCAAAATGGAGATGATTCTTGTGTATATAAGAAGGTTAGTTGGAGCGCACTGACATTCATTGTCCTATACATTGATGATGTATTGCTTCTTGGAAATGACATTCCCATGCTACAATCGGTGAAAGCTTGGCTTTCATTAAAATTCTCCATGAAAGACCTGGGAGAAGCAACCTTTATTCTGGGAATAAGGATCTACCGGGATAGATCCAGAAAGCTACTTGGACTCTCCCAGAGCTTGTACATTGATAAAGTGTTGAAGAGATTCAACATGGATCAGTCCAAGATGGGGCTGCTTCCGGTGTCACATGGCGTCTCTCTATCTAAGGATATGTGTCCTAAAACTCAAGATGAGAGAGATGCAATGATTTGGATTCCGTATGCTTCCGCAGTTGCATCGATCATGTACGCCATGATATGTACGCGACCTGATGTCTCATATGCTTTGAGCATGTGCAGTTGCTATCAGGCGGATCCAGGTGATGGTCACTGGATTGCTATAAAGAGCATCCTTAAGTATCTTAGACGAACTAAGGATGCCTTCTTAATCTATGGGGAAGGAGAACTTGAGGGGACTGGGTTCATCGATGCAAGTTTCCAAACCGATAAAGATGAATGTAAGTCGCAATCATGGTACATATTTTGTTTGAACAATGGGGCAGTGAGCTGTAAATCTTCCAAGCAAGAGACTGTTGCCTATTCAACAACAGAAGTGGAATATATTTCTGCAACTGAGGCAGCGAAAGAAGCAGTTTGGATCCGTAAATTCCTAATTGGATTTGGAGTAGTTCTGTTAGCAGCTAAGTCTGTACCTTTGTATTATGACAATAACGGGGCTATAGTACGGGCTAAGGAACCACGGTCTCATCAAACATGTAGTTCGATGTTTCCATATGATTTGTGAGATCATACATCGTGGCGATGTGAAGATCGAGAAAATCGCATCAGATGACAACATTACAGATCCACTGACGAAAGCTATTTCTTAGCAAAAGTTTGAGCAACATGTACATAGTTCATGTGTTAGATACTTGAGTGATTGGCTATGAGCTAAGTGGGAGATTGTTGGAAAATTATGACCCATAACATCACTATTTGTAAAGAACATGGTGTTTTTGTACACAATAACTATGTGACAAAGGAAATTGCTATTTTATCATTTTGTAATTGGATTACTTGGATATATAAATGATAAAAGTCCATATGGTTAAACCAGATTAATAACATATGAGACAATATTAATCCACGAACGGTTTAATCATTAAATATCTCTAGTCGTAGTATTATTGAGACTGGACATCGATAATGCGTAATAGACTAGTATTACACTTGTGTGCGTTAGAGAAGCTTAACGGCATAGTTCTCACATATTTAGGTATTGGATACTTATGCAAGTTTGATAAGAGGTTCTGTTAGCCATTGGACCGGGAACAGCTTCGCTCTGGATAGACCTCTCTTAAGTACTGCAGTCATCGAGATAATATGACTAGGTCATGTTTATCCGATTATAGAGACTAGTTACCAGAGATCCGATATATGCTTCATACGGGGCAGACACAATTCCAGCCCCAGGCCTAGCATGTGACATCCGATACTGGATCGCAATACGCAATACTACGTATACTACGCATGACAAAGATTACATATTCCTTAATATAATATTTCTGGAGAATTGGGTAGGCACGGTGCTTTGCTAGAAGCCAACCATGTCTTGTAAATCGGTAAGAACGTGGTACTAGGTACGCACGTATTCGGATACTCCGATGACCGGATTTACTGCAAACATATCCAGTGATCTCATAGGTCGCTTCCCGAAGATTTACCGATGACGTATGACTCGAACATAATTAATCTGGGATTGATTGGAAGAGAGAGAAAATTAATCTAGGATTAATTATTGAGAATTTTATCTGGGATAAAATTCAATTTAATAGAGAGAGAACGATTAATTTGGAATTAATCGATTAAAATAATATATTCGATATATTAAATGAAATTAGATTTCATAACAGGAATTAAAATTAGATTTTAATTCGGGTGAACGAGTTAATTTAGAATTAATTCGCTAGCGATGTGAATAGTAATTTTGCTAGGCATAATTATTTAATTAAATTTGATTTAATTACGTCGCAACGGAAAATTCGTTAATTCGGAATTAACGAACTCGAGCCCGAAATGTGTTTGCGGGCCCACTCGGATTTTGAATTAAAAGTTGGTGGTTACTTATTTTACACTCTTTGTCATTTGGAATGACTAATACCAAAAGTTTGATTTTGGTATATCATAATTGTTTTTGGAAATCAATTATTATTACACTAAATCACTCTCTCTCTCCCAACTTCATGCCTTGGGCGTGAACTTCATCTTCTTCCTCTCCCATTTGGCTTGGCCGAAACTATCATAGAACAAGAAGAAATTGTTGCAATTTTTTCTTAGTGCTAGCACACAGAATGAGTCATTCAAAGGTGTTAGGGAAACCTATCCATGAGTTTGGAATTCAAGGACAAACATGCAAGCTCAACATACATCAAAGGAGAAGCTTGGAGCAACTTCTTAAAGGCAAAAGTTTTGAACTCTCTGCTAACATCCAAGCCGATCAAAGTGAGTATTTCGCTACTTTACTTTGCGTATTCACACATTTCATATGCTTAATTGATCTTGGTTTGACCTAGAAAACCCAACAATGGTATCTTGAGCCTAAATTAAGTATGAAATGAAATTAGGGTTCTTAATCTTGATTTGGATATTTTTGATTTGAGCATGATTTGATCAAATTATTTGTTTGAGTATGCTTAGATAATGTTAACTTAGAGTTATACATGATCAATTTGATGAAAAATTAATTGGATTAATTTTCCCCAATTCATGAGGCTTGGCCGAATTCATTAGGTGCCCTAAGGTCATGGTGATTTTGTTTTTTAAATCATTGGATGTGTTTAAATACATGAGATATATTGATTTGTGATTTAATTGGATTGAAATCAAAATCGGTTTTAAAAATCCCTAATTGTTGTGACCATATAAACATGTTGGGATTGATTTTGCTTCAATTTGTGTTGGACATAAGTTGATTAATTAAAGCATGATTAATAGTGTAATTGATGTTTTGGAAATATTAATTTAACTAATTAATTATGGCTAATACACTTTAATTAAATAATTGTGATATTTGGAATATTATGATTAAATTAATTGGGCTTAATTTGGAATTAGGCTAAGAATGTTGTATTTGGGCTTAATGGGTTTGGTTGGGCCAAGTTTGGTTTAGGATAATTGGTTAGATCCAATTGGGCCTAAAACCATTTCCATAAAGTCTAAATATGATAATTAGGCCTTTATAATTTAATTGGGCTTAATGGGCCAAAATTAATTTTGTGGCGAATGATGATTCCTTATTGGGCTTTAGTTGCCAAAGTCCATGCCTTATGAATTAATTAAAAGCCCATTGGACTTTAATTAAATTGACATTGGATGTTAATTGGGCTTTGAGACCCATAAAGATTAGATTTAGAATCTAATTCGCAAAGACACATTGAAATGTGTAATTATTTAATTTGGAATTAAATAAAGAATTAGTATTGAATACAAATTAAATTTGATTTAATATTGTAGTTTGATAAAATTCAAGAATTTGTACTTTGAGTACTTATTCTTAAATGAGTTGAACTCGCGCAAATCGAAATCATTGTTTGAACATTGGATGATCATTAATCAAAGATTAATTAATTGGATTAGATTGATTGATAACATAGTTTGTGTGAATACATGGATGTGATGTATGAATAATATATATCGGATGGATATTAGATGGGTGATGGCAATTTTGGAAATTTTTGTAATAAATTTAGAATTTATTGAATTGGACATGCGTGTCCAGCCTTTATCTCTCGATTCTTTGTAATTCTCTTCTCACCTATTCCCCTCAATGTAAATGAGGTTTCTTTAGAAGTGTTATGTAATTGGGTAGAAGTAAGAATAGTGCTAGCGGGGAGAGGAAATAGAGTGATTTGTTCTAGGAACATTTTGTGAGATATCCATCTGTATATCATTATTAATTTATTTATTGCGCCTTATTATGCTTTTAGAATGCATGTTTAAGGGTGTATGATGAGACCTAATCAAAGATAATTAATTGGTTGCCAATTACGCGAAAAACCCTCAACAAATATTAAGCGTTTTCCTTCCATTGAATGATTCATTCTCAAGATCCAAGATTGGCACTGGTTTGTTGGCCAAAGTCAAGACCTTGTCCATCGCGGATGTGTTTGAATCATGAAGGCTTTGTTCCATATCGCATGTCTTGTCCAAGTTGTGATTTGTTGGCCAAAGTCAAGACCACTTCTTGTCCATCGACATCGATTACGAAGCTTTCCAAAGTCAATGGGTCCCGCTTAACTGGAATCATTAAGCTTGTTGTGCCAAAGCCAAGGCCAAGGCTTAGTTGAATCAGAGGAAAAAGGTTAGGAAATATATTGGATATATTGGCATATATTAGATATATGTTTCCGACTTGGATGTCCACCTACTAGATTTAGGAATTGGATATGATCCAATTGATCTTAGAGATCTACCTAGTTAAGTATCATACAATTTGTTGGCCAAAGTCAAGATTGTGTGCTATTTAATGGGATCCTAGCCCACTAGGAAACTAGGTTTCCCGAGTACTCAACAGAGGGTTAGAGGCTCGCCGAAAAATAGTGGGAGGCAAATATTAAATTTGCAATTTCGTTTAGATACTTGCCAATACGCGCTCATTTCAATTTTTCGTCATTATTTAAATATATGTTAGTTGGACTAATATTTTATTGTTGTTTTAATATAACAGTTGGACTGTATTTAAACTACTTCATTTACGGTTGGTTATATAATTGGATTATAATAATCAATACATTTGAATGTAACCAATCAATTGTAGTTGATTATATAGTTAGACTATAATAATCATTATATTTAATTGTACCTGAAATCATTGATTGGATAGTTGGACTATAGCAATCAAGATGACATAAATATTAGCGTTTAGAACATAATCCTCGGGAAAATGTCTTTAACGACTTTAATTTTCAGATTGGGAATAGAACCTCAGGATAGTCCTGGGAAGTGAGAAGTTATTTTATTTGATAGAGAAACCTCTTGGGCCTGAGCCCGGAGTTGAGCAAATAGTGGAGCATGAGCTTTGGAAGACTCATGGTGATGATAACTTTAGTGCTCAATCATTTATGCTTGCTGCAATGACACTTTAATTTTGTCGTCAAAACTAAGGATTAGATCCTTATACCATGATGTTGAAATTAAAGGATCTTCATAGATCTATTCTTAGATCTTAGAAGTACGAATTGCAAAAGAAGCTCTTTCGCTCACGTATGTCAGAGGGTACATCTGTCGAGCACTAGGTGTCGTAGATGATTGCTGACATCGATCAGCTAGGTTAGCTGGGCATTACCTACGTGGCCGAGACTACCAAAGATTTGATCTTATAGTTACTACCCGAAAGTTGGGGTAGGTTCATTATGAACCAAGAGAAAACTCTTGGAGAGTTGATGGCTATGCTCTAGGAGGCAGAGCCACAGCTTCTAAAAAGGGCAAAGGCAAAAATCGTCATTGTCTTCTCGGAAGACAAAGGACATATCCCAAGATGTCTGCCTAAACTATGGCAAACGGAGTCACTGGAAGCGTGACTGCCGTATGGACAAGGCAGACATGAAGGAAGTGAAGGCATGGCAAGGCTCCGGCTTCAAGTATGTTTGTCATAAACATGTTCACTATTAGTTTCAAAATTGGATTTTTGATACTAGATGTGGTACAGAAATATGTACTAATGTGCAGAATCTGCTGATTAGCAGGATACTGACTTCAGATGAGATCTACCTGCGAGTCGAAAACGGGACATGACTCGCTGTTTTAACCGTAGAAACCTAATTTTAGGAACTACCCTTTAGGCATGTACTTAAATTAGGAAACTGTTATAATGTACCTAGTTTGACTAGAAACATTATCTCTATATCTAAGTTTAACCCGTTGCGGGTATACCTTTATATTCTAGAACACTAAATGTTTTGTTTATAAAGATGATATTGAGATAAACACATTAGATGTGAATAACAGTATTTATATTTTGAATATAAACAAATATCAAACATATAATATGACAAACAAATAGCTCAAACTGAATTAATCAGTTGAGACTTAAACAAGACTCCTATATCAACACTTTCGAAGAGTGGGTATTAGGAAGGATTTGATTCTAATTCAAATGATGTCTACGAATCTAGTTTATTAGGCAAGGTGCCTAAAATACCTTTTACTTGGTAAACGTGTAAGTGCCACCGATCTGTTAGCCCTTGTTCATAGTGACGTAAGTGGGCCAATATCTAGCTAGGCTAGAAGTGGATATGAACACTTCGTAACCTTTATGGATGTGGCATCGCGTTATGGTTATGTGTTTCTTTTGAAACACGAATCAAAAACTTTTGATAAATTCAAAGAGTTTCGACACGAAGTAGACAGACAGACCGGCTAAAGTATTAAACTGTCATGGTTAGACCGTGGTGGAAAATACTTAAGCAATAAGTTTCTCGATTACCTGAAAGAGTATATTATTCTTTCATAGTGGACTCCTCCCGGAACACCTCAATTGACGGTGCGTCCGAACAGAGAAACCGAATTTTGTTGGACATGATAAGGTTAATGATGAATCGCTCTAATCTACAAATTTCCTTTCGAGGATACACATTAAACAGTGCAATACTTATTTTGAATAAGGTTCCATGATATTCTGTTAGACAGACTTCATATTAGATATGATCAGGAAAGAAAACGAGTTTTTCTCATTCCTGAAGATTTAGGAATGCTGGGCATATGTTTGGATGATACCAAACTAGAACCCAAATCAGATAAGTGCCTATTTGTAGGTTATCCTAGGGAAACCAAAGTATAGTACTTATACAACTCATAAGAGAACAATGTAATTGTTGCTCTCCATGCGGGTTTCCTAAGAGGAATACCTATATGCAATGGTAAGTGGGAGGAAAGTAAAACTCAATGAAAATCAGAGTAATACTGTTCCAGGCACCGAGTCCTCATGGAACACAAACAGTTCATCAGGGATGAAACTATACCAATAATCTTCGAATACACAAGAACCGCGTAGGTCGAAGAGAGTCAGAAAACAACTTGTGAGGTATGGATTTCTGATCTCACCTCATGTAGATGTCAATCTTATTGAGGAAGACAAACTGACTACGTATGAGGAAGTGATACAAGGTATCGACTCCCTATTATAGAAAAGTGCCATGATGTTCGAAATGGATTCCATGTATACCAACCAAGTTTAGACACTGGTTGTTGTACCGGAAGGCATCGTGCCTATTGGTACTATATGAGTCTTCAAGGAAGACATACAAGGATGGAAACATATAAATGTACACAGCTAGGCTTGTACAGAAAAGGTATCGTCATCAACATAGTGTCGATTATGACGAAAACTTTTATCCGTTGCCATGATTAAATCCATTTGGATAATACTTGCTAATGCTGCATGTTATATTTATGAAATATGGCAGCTGAACATCAAAACCTTTTGGAGGATGTTTATAAACATCCTGAAGGTTTCGTCGTACCAAAACATGCAAACTAGGTTTGCAAGTTAAATCGATCCATTTATGGATTGAAGCAAGCATTACATTCTTAGAACTAACGTTTTGATAAGATCATAATGGTATATGATTTAATTCAAAACGAAGATAATTCTTGTGTATATAAGAAGGTTAGTGGGAGAGCACTGACAATAATTGTCCTATATAATGATGACATATCATTTCTTGGAAATGACATTCCCATAATACAATCGGTGAAAGCTTGGCTTTCATGAAAATTCTCCATAGAATTCTTGGAGAGACAACCTTTATTCTAGGAATAAGGATCTACTGGGATAGATCTAAAAGTTGTTGGCACTCTCCGAGAAATCGTACATTGAAAGATATGTATGCGACCTGGTGTCTCATATGCTTTGAGCATATTGAGTCACAATCAGGCCAATCCAAGTGATAGTCACTGGATTGATGTTAAGAACATCCTTAAGTATCTTAGAAGAACTAAGGATGCTTTCTTAAGCTATAGAGAAGGAGAACTTGAAGTGACTGGGATCACCGTTGCAAGTTTCCAAACCGACAAAAACGACTATTAGTCGTAATAAGGGTACTATATAGTTTGAATAACGGAACAGTGAGCTGGAAATCTTCCAAGAAAGATACTGTTGCCGAATAAACAACAAAAGCGGAATATTGATGTAGCTGAGGCAGCAAAAGAAGCGTTTTGGATCTATATAATCCTAATTAGATTAGGTGTAGTTCTGTTAGCGACTGAGCTAGGCTACAACATAGGCTAAAGAATTAATGGTCTCATCAATGATCTAAATATATACTTCAATTGTTTCATCTGATTCGTCAGATCATATATCGTGACGATGTGATGATCGAATAAAATACATCAGATGATAACATTTCAAATCTGCTGACGAAAGCTGTTTCTCAGCAGAAGTTTGAGCGACCCGTACATAGTTCAGGTGTAGGACACTTGAGTGATTGGCTATAGGCCAAGTGGGAGATTGTTGGACAATTATGACCCATAGCATCACTATTTGTACAGAACATGGTGTTATTGTACAAATTAACTATATGACAAAGGAAATTGCTCTTTTATCATTTGTAATTGGATTACCAGGATATATAAATGATAAAAGTCCATATGATTAGTTCTGGATTAATAAGATATGAGACAGTATTAATCCATTAAGGTTTAATCATTAATCATCCCTAGTCGTAGTATTATCGAGATTGGACATCGATAATGCGGAATAGACTAGTATTGCACTTGTGCACGTTGTGGGAGCATAACGGCATAGTTCTCATATATTTAAGTATTGGATACTTATGCAAGTGTAATAGGAGGTTCTGTTTACCGATGGTACGGAACAGCTTCGCTCTGGATAGACCCCTCGGAATCCCATTGGTAGTATGACTATGTGTCTATGGGAGTCCGAATCAGGGTATGTGTATTTGGTCTTAACCTGAGACTTGCATCGCTAATACTTGCGACAATCAATATACTTTGGTTTTGGTCGTCCGGGGCTTTAACAGGTTCTGTGTACGCCTCTTCTGGGTATATTGAGAATCGTAGTGTATTGGGTGTGATGTCAAGATGGAAGTATCATTTCAGTCATATGGAGATGATGATCACGTAGGATACGGAACTAGTACTCTTAAGTACTGCAGTCATCGGGATAATATGAGTAGGTCATGTTTATCCGATTATAGAGACTATTTACCAGAGATCCGATATATGCTTCATACGGGGCAGACACAATTCCAACCCAAGGCCTAGCATGTGACATCCGATACTGGATCGTAATACGCAATAATACATATACTACGCCTGACACAGATTACATATTCCTTAAAAGAATATTTCTGGAGAATTAGGTAGGCACGGTGCTTTGCTAGAAGCCAACCATGTCTTGTAAATCGGTAAGAACGTGGTACTAAGTACACACGTATTCGGATACTCCGATGACCGGATTTACTACCAACATATCCAAGGATATCATGGGTTGCTTCCTGAAGATTCACCGATGACGTATGACTCGAACATAATTAATCTGAGATTATTGGAAGAGAGAGAAAATTAATATATGATTAATTACGAAGAATTTTATCTGGGATAAAATTCAATTTAATAGAGAGAGAACGATTAATTTGGAATTAATCGATTAAAATAATATATTCGATATATTAAATGAAATTAGATTTCATAACAGGAATTAAAATTAGATTTTAATTCGGGCGAACGAGTTAATTTAGAATTAATTCGTTAGCGATGTGAATAGTAATTTTGCTAGGCATAATTATTTAATTAAATTTGATTTAATTACGTCGCAATGGAAAATTCGTTAATTCGGAATTAACGAACCCGGGCCCGAAATGTGTTTGCGGGCCCACTCGGATTTTGAATTAAAGTGGGGCCCACAAGTCGCATCAACTAGTCAACTTTGTTACTTTATGGTGATAGAAGTTAGTGGTTGCTTATTTTACACTCTTTGTCATTTGGAATGACTAATACCAAAAGTTTGGTTTTGGTATATCATAATTGTTTTTGGAAATCAATTATTATTACAGAAAATCACTCTCTCTCTCAACTTCCTTGGGCGTGAACTTCATCTTCTTCCTCTCCCATTTGGCTTGGCTGAAACTATCATAGAACAAGAAGAAATTGTTGCAATTTTTTCTTAGTGCTAGCACACACAAGGAATCATTCAAAGGTGTTAGGGAAACCTATCCATGAGTTTGGAATTCAAGGACAAGCATGAAAGCTCAACATGCATCAAAGGAGAAGCTTGGAGCAACTTCTCAAAGGCAAAGTTTTGAACTCTCCGCCAACATCCAAGCCGATCAAAGTGAGTATTTCCGCTACTTTACTTTGCGTATTCACACATTTCATATGCTTCATTGATCTTGGTTTGACCTAGAAAACCCAACGTCTTTAACCTGAGACTTGCATCGCTATTACTTGCGAAAATCAGTTTACTTTGGTATTGGTCATCTGGAGCTTTAACGGGTTCTGTGTACGCCTCTGCTGGGTTTACTGAGAATCGTAGTGTATTGGGTGTGATGTCAAGATGAGAGTATCACTTCAGTCTTATGGAGATGATGGTCACAAATGATACGATACTAGTACTCTTAAATGCTGCAGCTATCAGAATAGTATGACTAGGTCATGGTTATCCGATTATAGAGACTATTTACGTGGGATCCGATATTTGCTTCGTACGAGACAAACACAGAGCCAACCCTAGGCCTAGCATGTGACATCCGATACTGGATCGTATTACGCAATACTTTGTATACTACGCCTGATATAGATTATATATTCCTTGTTGAATATTTCTGGAGAATTGGGTAAGTGTAGGCACTGTATTCTTGCATATAAGTCCCGATGATGAGCCTCGTACGGAGGCACTACCCTTTAAGTTACGGAAGTCGCGGGAAACGAATGTCGGAAGGGAAAAGTCAGAAATCAGTACCTTGTTGGATTTAATTCGTTTGCTTAGCTTCGGGTTTGCTCGTTGGACCTCTATTTTAAAACTTATCCTTAGCCCAAAACCCCCGCAAGCCACACACCAAGCCACACACCAAAGCCCACCAAAAAGAATCCAAACACATGCCCATCTCATCCAAAATAATAAATCCACACATTAAACACATGTTGAAATCAAATCAAATCACCTTCCCAAATTAAAAGAATCAAATTAAGTCACATTCCCGAATTAAAAGAATCAAATCAAATTTCATAAATCACATTCCTAATTAAATTAAATCACATGCCTAAACTAAATAAAATAAAATCAAATCAAATCAAATCACCTCCCTAAATTAAAGAGATCCTTTCATTGTGACACAGTAATTAGTGATTTCCCCCATAATTATAATATTCCTTTCCTTCCCGTATAAGGACAACCCCAACTCTCTCCTATAAAAAGAGACGCAAGCCAAACCCTTTTCCCCCTGGAGCTCACTTCCCACTCCCCACAACTTTCCCTCTCTCTCAGCTAACTCCCCAACTCGTCTCTCTCTCCAAAGCCAACAAAACAATAAACCCCAATAGCACTAACGCCATATTCTCTCTCTCATCAAACGACCACCATCACGCCACTCCTTCTTTCTCACTCAACACATCTCACCACTCAACCGACAACCCAAGCCACGTGAAGACACAAAAACACAACAAGCTAAACCCTAATCTCTCACCTCTCACTACACTCGTGTTGGACACAGAAATCGGCGACACTGTTCCGGGCTCGCGGCCTGGTTGGGAGTACAGAGTAGCCCGCGGGGGAATAAATCGGAGAACTAAAAATAGAGTCGCCACCCGGTGTGAACCGGGAAAATTATTTAAGGCCGCACTCACCCCTTGCAAGGGAAGATCTCAAACCGTTGGGTTCAGAATGGTACCTTACTTATGCCACTTGTAATGAAAGGATTTATGCAATAATACAACCAAATCTCATGCAACACTTACCAGATAATTTAAGCAACATGCAAGTTTGCACACTCATAATCGTAAATGAAAAAATGAAGGCAAAATACATAATTCATGAACGTATTAAATAATAAAGTGTAATAATGTAACTAATAACAACTATAAAGGCATTAATAATAAAAGCGAGCACACAATCTCATGAGCATATCAAATAAATAAATGTGGAAATATAAATGGATGATAATTTCCTAAGCGTAAATAATGAAATGATGTGACTAATCATATGGGGCAAAAGAAATAATTAAAGAAGCAAGCATGCATGAAATGTGATGAAAAGAAGTATGTGCACTGTATGTGCGTTCGTGTAGCATTTGAAAATGCATTCGAACGGTAAACAGAAGGTTCACGTTCGTATAATATTCAGAAATGCGTTCGAACGGGGTAAGACCTGATGCATGATAAAACAAAATAGATACGTGTTCGAGTAGCGTTCATAAACGCGTTCGAACAGAATGAGGCAGAATACATACGTTCGTGTAGCATTTGGAAACGCGTTCAAACGAGATTGCCAAAATGGCCTCTGAAATGACACAAACACATGCATGGATAAACAAATACACAATATAGGACCTTGTGTGCCTGATGGAACACATTTCATATTCAATCGAGTGCACTTCGTCCGGCGTGACAAAACATCATGGTAAAGGTAGCTTTTAGGCATTTCCCCCGAATAGAGACCTTTAATCCACCCTAGCTAGCCCATGCGCATCAAATTATCAATATATGAATAAACAAATAAATAATATGGGACCTTGTATGCCCGATTGAACATATTTCACGTTCAATCGAGTATACCTCGTCCGACGCGGCAAAACATCGTGGGAAAGGTAGCCTTTAGGCATTTCCCTCGAATAGAGGACCTTTAATCCACTCTAGTTAGCCCATGCGCACTAGAATGCAATGCATGCGTAAATAAAGCAATGATATGCAAAGGGTAAATTACATAATAAAAGGCGCAGCAAAACATCGTGGTAAAGGTAGCCTTCAGGCATTTCCCTCGAATAGAGGACCTTTAATCCACCCTAGTTAGCCCATGCGCATTTTATTACAATGCATACAAATAAATGAGACAATAATGTGGAACTCCGTATATCCGATTAAACATATCTCACATTCAATCAAACATACTTCGTCCGGCGCGGTAAAACATCGTGGTAAAGGTAGCCTTTAGGTATTTCCCTCAAATAGAGGACCTTTAATCCACCCTAGCTAGCCCATGCGCATTATATCATCAATACACAAACAAATAACGTGCAGAAAGTAAATGGTGGAATATAAAATATGAATAATAGACGAACAAGATAAAATAAAGTGAAATATGTGCCGTTTGCTCAAGTGGTACGTGGAGTTGTTTCCCAAGTACAGACCACACCACCGTCCATTCAGATTCGGTTACAGAATTTACGTCTGGGTTTCCATCCGATATATCACAAGAGACGACACATTTTCCATTCATCCAATAGCCATAGCATTCATTAATCAAAGATACTCATGCAAAGAAATATTAACAAAGTAAAAGAAATAAACAGAAATAAATGAAGAAGGGTGCCCTCAGGTCAAACCTCTTTAGTCGTCTATTGGAAGTGCGGTATGCGGTTGTCGGAAGGGTTGATGTTCCTCAATTCCTTCGGTTCACTGGTTCAACGTTTCCTTTCGCTGTTTCACTATTTGGGCTGTTGTTTTTACTCCGTTTTGCTGTTGTTTTCACTGTATTTTCTGGTCACTATTTTACGGTAAATAAGGGACTGTTTTTGCGTTTTTGAAGGGGGTTGGGGCTGCTATTTTATGCGGTAATTTGGGCAGTTTCTGGGTTGTTTTCAGTGCAGTTTGTGGAGGATATATGCGGCATTTTGTGGGGGAATTTGTGGAGGGTTTTCTCGGTCACTGCAGTGCAGTTTCAAGGAGTGTTTTCGATGATATTACAGTGCAGTTTCAGAAGTGACTTTCGGTGTTTACAGTGGGTAATTTAGCGATTATTTCGGTGATGATGTTTTCTATTTAGGAGGGGGTTTCGGTGATGATGTTTGCTATTTTATTATTTTCGGTGGTGAGGGTGTTCAGGGGTTATGGTTTCGGTTGCTAGAGAGGAGGAGAAGGGAGAATTATTTTTTTTCTTCTTGCTTTTTTCTTGGGCGTGAATGCTAGGGCTTCAAGGTTGGGTTTAGGCTTCTTTTTATAGGCAAAGGGTTGGGGTTTACCTTGTATGAAAAGGGAAATGATTTGTGTAATTATGAGAGATATTTTTAATTAGTGTGTGATGGGGAAAATCTTTTAGTGATTAGATATGATTTGATTTGTATCTTTTAATTAGGGAATGTGATTTGTCTTGATTTTAGCATGTGTTTAATATGTTTTTTTTTTTAATTTGGAAGGTGACGGGCGTGTATCAGAGGCAACGTCAGGGGTAGTGGGAGTGTTCAGGGGCTGCTGCAAGGGAAATGGGCATGTTCAGGGGCTGCTGCAGGGGCAGTGGGTGCGTTCAGAGGCTGATGCAGGGGCAGTGGGCGTGTTCAGGGGCTGACTTCATGGCCAGTGGGCGTGTTCAGGGGCTGCTGCAGTGACATGCGGGCGTGAATTGGGCAGTATTTGAGGAGGGTTTGTATGTGTTGTTGGTGATGTGTGGGTTTGGTGTGTGACTTGCGGGGGTTTGGGCTAAGGATGTGTTTTAAAACAGAGGTCCAACAAGCGAACCCGAAGCTAAACATGCGAATTAAATCCAACAAGGTGTCAATGTCTGACTCTTCCCTTCCAATGTCCGTTTCCCGCGACTTCCACAATTTAAAGAGGTAGTGTCTCCATGTGAGACTCATCATCGGGACTTATATGAAAAAATACAGTGCCTACAGTCGCCCCCACTTTGATGGGACTTGTGCAGTGTGTGACAATGACAATCTTATCAAAGTCTATGCAATGCATTTTTACTTACCTGGCTTGCCAGCTGCCACTTGACTTGCCTGTTACTTTGAATTGAGTTGATTTGGTTGTGCCATACTCGGCGTGCTAAACCCCATACCCGAGGCGTCGCATTTGCGTCTCTATACCCAGAGTGTCGCAGTAGTGTCTCCATACCCGGAGTACCGTACCTGGCATGCTAAACCCCATACCCGAGGTGTTGCGGTTGCGTCTCCTTACCCAGAGCATCGCAATAGTGTCTCCATACCCGTAGTGCCATACCTGGCATGCTAAACCTCATACCCGAGGTGTCGTAGTTGCGTCTCCATACCCAGAGTGTCGCGGTAGTGTCTCCATACCCGGAGTGTCGTACCTGGCATGCTAAACCCCATACCCGCGGTGTCGCGGTTGCGTCTCCATACCCAGAGTGTCGCAATAGTGTCTCCATACCTGAAGTGCCGTACCTGGCATGCTAAACCTCATACTCGAGGTGTCGCGGTTACGTCTCCATACCCAGAGTGTCGCAATAGTGTCTTCATACTCGGAGTGCCATACTCGGAAAAACTGATACTGATGTTGGTGTGTCTCCATACCCGGAGTGCCATACCCGGCAAAACTGATACTGATGTTGGTGTGTCTCCATACCCGGAGTGCCATACCCGGAAAAACTGATACTGATGTTGGTGGGGGCCTCGCCCCCGGGACTCATCCCCAGAACTGATATTAACAATATGATGGTTCATTTCAACATACTGTACTGCCTCTCACGAGATAATCTTGATAGCTAAACATATTTTCGTCCTCAACGGATGCTTCGCGTCAAAACCAGAGAACCTTCAAAGTACTTAATACACTCAGATCCGATCGTCTGAATGAGTGATCTGAGCTAGACTCCTTGTACATGTGTGCCAAGGCTCTTTCACAGCTTATTCCTTTAGTAAGCCAACTCGATGATTTTGTCTTGGAGAATCGAATCAGTGGGTCTAACCAACCTGGATGTCTTGATCACACTCTATGACTACCTCGTCATACTCAACATGATATGGTCTTCTTCTTTTTTTATCTTGTCTCTTTCTTCTCATTCTTTTCATTTTGGACTTTTTCTTTTTTCTTTTTTTTTTGACACACCTACCCTTTAAGGTAGCATTTCTCCTCATAGTGGTCCTAATACTCGCCCATGGGTAGCTTCACGCTCATCGGTTATAGGTGGTCTATATTTTTTCTTTTTCAGAGACTTTTCTTCTTTTCCAACCATATCACATATCGTAACATAAGTAAACCAGGATGGACATCCAGGCAAACGGTCATTCACTGATCCACCATCTCTTCAACTAGTCATCTCGCCAACCACTCAGGCTTCTACTACTGAGATCCCATAATCAAGTGCTCACTAGTCTAGCTGAGATCAACTACTCAGAATATCGGATGAGAGTATATCTCGTACTTATCATTTCTAAGGTTTCTCCCTACAGTAAACAATGTCATCACCGGACATATGCAGACTATCAAAGACTTCTCTCTCTCCTTTTTTTTCACTCGCTCACTCCATGGAATTCTTCCTTTCAACCGCTGATAATGTGGGCTTCGCTCCCTGAGATCCATTCCCAAGGCTCATGCTGATATGGGCCTCAACCCTGGGATACCTTCCCGAAACTAACACCGAAATGGGCCTCAACCCTGGGATTCTTACCCAAAACTGATACTGTGCTGTTGCTGCTTCTGATTGGCTTGTCTTTGCCGCTTTCTCTTTTTCTTCTTTGAAATCTGTGAATACAAAACAAACACAAAAAGTAATGCAAAATACGTTACGTGTATGCATGCATGAATGAGTTTCCTATCCTATTGGGTTAGGTCTTCTGCCAATTCCCTTGGTGACTACTCGGTCTTCTCTTCCTCAGGCAAAATACTACTTTAATCTATCCACATTGATCGGCTTGGTGAACTCATTCCCTTCCAAGTCTGACAATCCCACCACTCCATTTCCCATTACTTTCTGGACGATGTAGGGTCCTCCCCAGTTTGGTCTGGACTTTCCTCCCGGGTCTGTTGTCGACGGCTTCGACTACTTAAGCACCAAATCACCCTTTCTGATCTTGGTAGGACGCACCTTTTTGCTGAATGCCCGAGCCAACCTCTTCTGGTATATCTGTATGTGATGTAAGGACTTCATCCTATTCTCATCCAACAGTGCTAACTGTTCAAATCTCTGTGAGGCCCATTCATGTTCAGGTAACTCTTCTTCTGCTAGAACCCTCATAGACCGTATCCCAACTTCCACGGGTAGTACTGCTTCCATTCCATAGACCAAAGAGTAAGGCGTGGCTCCTGTTGCTATTCTCACTGATGCTCTGTACCCCAACAGGGCGTACGGTAGTTTGTTAGCCCAATATTTACAGTTTTCTGTCATCTTGGCTAATATCTTCTTTATTGTCTTATTGGCTGCCTCGACTGCCCCATTTGCCTACGGTCTGTAAGGTGATGACTTGTGATGTCCTATCCCATATCTCTGTAGCATTGCCTTTGTTTCCCCTTGAAACTGAACTTCGTTATCTGTCACTACATGATGCGGCATCGCATATCGACATATGATGTTCCGAGCTATGCACTTCGCCATTTGCTTTGCTGTGACGTTACGAAATGACTCGGCTTCCACCCATTTCGAAAAGTAGTCTACTGCCACTACTATGAAGCGATGTTTGTTCGATGCGTTCGGTCGAATCTCTCTGATCATGTCAATTCCCCATGCTGAAAAAGGCCATGGCTCTGATAGCCCGTGTAACTCTGTGTGAGGCAGATGGTTCATATTACCATGTGTTTGACAATCGTGACAATGTTTTACCAGCTTTGCACAATCTGTCTCCATGGTCAACCAGTAGAATCCTTATCTTACAATCTTGCGAGACAAATTCAACCCATTCATGTGCGGTCCACATACCCCGACATATATTTATTCCATTGCCTTCTGAACTTCTTCTTTTCTTAAACACTTCAGCTGAATGCCATTTGCCTGCCTCTTGTATAGCTCTCCCTTCAAAATCACATACTGAGAAGCCAACCTCTGAATGGCTATTCTGTCTTTTCTGCTTGCTCCTTCTGGGAGTTCTCTGTGTTCCAGATATCGCTGAATATCATGGTACTAAGGTCTTCCGTCGTCGATCTCCACTTCAAAAACTCTTTCTATCTCATAAACGGGTCTGCTTGCTATTGTCAGTACCAATGGTCTCATCACTAACTTCTCTGGATTTTCCCAAGTTGTTGCAAGTGTAGCTAATACGTCTGCCATCTGATTCTCTTCTCGCGGAAAGTGCTAGAACTTACAATCGGGGATAGCCTGTGCCAACTTTCTGAGGTGAAAAGGGTAAGGTTTCAACCGTTCTTCCTTCAATTCCCATTCTCTCTGCATCTGTCGGACTACCAACATCGAATCTCCGTAGACCTCCATGCTCCCAGCCTTCAAGGCTATCAGTGCAGTTAATCCAAAAGCACATGCTTCGTACTCGGCCATGTTGTTAGTTACTCCGAACGTCAACCTCTTGGCCATAGGCAAGGTTTCTCCCTCGGGGGTCAGTATCACGATCCCAATTTCGGCTCCTTTGTAATTCACTACTCCGTTGAAATACATCTTCCATCCTTGAACTGTTATTGCTTGGATCTCTTCATCTGGGAATTCAAACTTGTACTGATCCCCTTCAATAGGTTGCAATGCCAGGAACTCTGCTACGGCTCGCCCTTTGATTACTTTGGAAGTGAGGTACTCAATGTCAAACTCTGTCAGCAACACTAACCATCTGCCCAACTTCCCCACTAGCGAAGGTACTGAATGTAGAAACTTCAAGGGATTCTCCTTTGCTACCACATGGATCTTGTAAGATTGGAAGTAATGACGTAATTTTCTGGACGCCCATACCACTGCCAAACAGATCTTCTATACTTCTTGATAGAGGGCTTCATACTGAATTATCTTCTTACTGAGATAGTAGACCGCATGCTCTACACCCGTCTCATCTGCCTGTACCATCATTTCCCTCAGTGCTTCTGATTCTATGGCCAAATACAGTACTAAGGGTTTGCCCGATCTTGGAGGTTTCAATACAGGAGGCTTTACCAAGTATTCTCTGATCTTGTTGAATGCTGCTTGACATTGCTCATTCCATTTCACTGGTTGGTCTTTTCTCAGTAGTTTGAAGATAGGCTCACATACTGACGTCAACTTGGCGATGAACCGACTGATATACTGAATTTTCCTGAGGAATGCTCTAACTTTTTCTCAGTCTTTGGTGCGGGCATTTTGGTGATTGCTTTGATCTTATCAGAGTCTACTTCTATCCCTCCCATTCCTACTGTATGCCCCAGCAATTTTCCTGATGTTACCCCAAACACACATTTCTTGGGATTAAGCCGCAAGTTGTATTTGTCAACTCTCTGAATGAACTTCTCCAGCACTTCTATATGCCCGATTCTTGTCTCTGATTTCACCATCATGTCATCCACATATACTTCAATCTCTTTGTACATCAAATCATGGAATAATGTAGTGGCCATCCGCTGATAAGTAGCTCCTGCATTATTGAGCCCAAACGGCATTACCTTGTAACAATATGTGCCCCACTCGGTGACAAAGGCAGTCATGTGCTTGTCTTCTTCAGCCATGAGAACCTGATTGTATCCTGAAATCCCGTCTGTAAATGAATATATGACAGATAAAGCCGCACTATCAACTAGTACGTCTATATGAGGTAGAGGAAAATCATCTTTCGGGCAAGCCTTGTTAAGATCTCTATAATCCACACACATTCTGACCTTCCCATATTTCTTCGGTACTGGCACAATATTTGCCAACCACTCATGATATTTCACTACTTCCAAGAACCCCACATCTATCTATTTCTTGACTTCCTCTCTGACCTTCTCGGCCCCTCATGTCTCATCCGTCGAAGTTTCTGTTTCACTGGCTTCATATTTGGATGAGTTGGTATTGTTTGCTGGGCGATGCTTCTGTCTACTCCAGGCATGTCCTCATAGGACCAAGCAAATACTTTGGCATATTTGACTAATATTTCTTCTAATTTCTCCCGCTCCTCAGAGGTGACCTCACTTGCAATTAGAATTTCTTTGGGGCTCTCAGGTGTACCAAGGTTAAATGCATTTGTTTTGGTGGAGCTGATATCAAATATACTTAAGTCGTGCAAATTGAAACGAAGAGACTCAAGCAACCAAGCCACGTGAAGACACAAAAACACAACAAGCTAAACCCTATTCTCTCACCTCTCTCCTCTCATTACACTCGGCAATCACCCACAAGCCCTAACTACTCACGCCTCTCAAGCAAGCAATAAACCATATTCACGGCACCATTCAAACTAAAACCACATGTTGTCCTCACTCTAACCGATAAAGCCTTGCCTTCACCAACCATAACAAGACTCATGTAGCCTACACGTCCATGATCTTCACGTTCAACACACATGTGAAGACCAGCAGCCAACTAAGCCCCCCACACCGATCACCATAACAAGACTCATGCAACCAACAAGTCTATAGTCTTCACGTTCAACATACACGTGAAGACCAGCCGCCTATAAACCCTCATCAACCAAGAGATCTCATGCCATACAGTCCACAAAATCACAGCAAAAGAATAGCCTATAGCTATGACCTGCACCCAAAAATAGCCACTGAAACAGTCCCCAAAAACTGCACTCCACAACCCAAAAATAGCAGCCCAAATAGCCCTATACTCACGCAAACCGCAGCCTTAAAATCCCCCAAACCACCGCAAAAACTACACCCCTGAAACCTCTCAATTCATCGAAAACAGTCCCTGAAAAAACTGCACTTTTAAACCCATAAACCAGTCCAAAAAATTACTCGTCCACCGCATAAAACAGAGCAAAATAACAGCCCAAACAGCGAGGCAACGAAGGAAAACAACGAACCAGTAAATCGAAAAAGTTGCGGAGTATCAATCCTTCCGACAACCGCGTAACGCACTTCCAAGAGACGACTTAAGAGGTTAGACCTGAGGGCACCCTTTTATTTACTCTCGTTCTTTTTTTTTGTTATTTATTATTATTTCTTCGCATGAGTATTGTTGGTTAATGTATGCTATGGCTATTGGATGAATGGAATATGTGTTATCTCTTGTGGTATATCGGATGGAAACCCAGACGTAAATTCCGTAGCTGAATCTGAATGGACGGTAGTGCGGTCTGTACTTGGGATACAACGCCACGTACCGCTTGAGACATGCACATATTTCGTTTCATCCAATCATGTGTTTATTTATTGTTTAGTTGTTTA
Source organism: Zanthoxylum bungeanum (assembly GCA_019454045.1). Classification (NCBI taxonomy): domain Eukaryota; kingdom Viridiplantae; phylum Streptophyta; class Magnoliopsida; order Sapindales; family Rutaceae; genus Zanthoxylum; species Zanthoxylum bungeanum. The sequence continues at coordinate 61,165 of SKCR01015028.1, read as the reverse complement.
GTATGTTATTTTTATGCATGATTTAGTTGTTTAGCATATTATCTCCAAGTATGATTTAGTTATTTCTTTCGCATTAGGAACTTAATTATATCTCTTCTATGTTTATGTTTAGATTATTATTCATTGATATTGTCATGTTTATCAATTTTATGCGTTCATGAGATTGTGTGCTTGCCATTATTTCGACTTACTTTTATGCATGCAAACTTAGATATAGGTTATTTGCAAACTTAGATATATGTTGTATGCAAACTTAGATGTATGTTATTGTTGCGTAGACTTGGTTAGATTATTGCACAAATCCATTCATTACAAGTGGCATAAGTAAGTGACCATTCTGAACCCAACGGTTTGTGGTCTTCCCTTGCGAGGGGTGAGTGCGGCCTTAAATCATTTTTCCCAGTTCACACTGGGTGGCGACTCCATTTTATTTCTCCGATTTAGTTCCCCCGTGGGCTACTCCGTACTCCCAACCAGGCCGCGACTCTGGAACAGCGTCGCTGATTTCTGTGTCCTATAGTAAGCACGGTGCTTTGCTAGAAGCCAACCATGTCTTGTAAATCGGTGAGAATGTGGTACGGGGTAAGCACGTGTTCGGTTGTCTGATGATTGTATTTACTGCCAACATATCCAGGAATCTCTTGGGTCGCTTCCCAAAGATTCACCAATGACATTTGACTCGAACATAATTAATCTAGGATTAATTATGAGAGAGAAAATTAATTTGGGATTAATTGCGGCAAGAATTTATCTGGGATTAAATTCGTCTAGAAGAGAGAACGTGATTAATTTGGAATTAATCGATAAAATAAATTTAATAGTTAAATTGGATTTTTCTATTTAATTTATTTATTTGGGCTAAAATAATATATTGGATATATTATTTGAAATTGGATTTCAATACGGAATTAAAATTGGATTTTAATTCAAGCGAACGAATTAATTTGGAATAATTCGTAAGCGACTATCATAATAATTTTGCGAGACATAATTATTTAATTAAATTGGATTTAATTATTTAGCGATGGAAAATTAGTTTAATCGGATTAAACGAACCCAGGCCCAAAGTCGTGTTGTGTAAGTAAACTTAAATTGGAATTTAAATTGGGTGGGACCCATTAACTTACATCACATGTCACTCATTGATGTAAGTAGTTGGCAAAATTAAATGTTGCATTTAACCAACACAACCACCAACTTTTGTATCAAGTTTTTGGAAAACACAAACACTATTCATCTTCTCTATTTTTCTCTCCAAAAACTGTGAGCCTCTTTCTTCTTGGAGAAAATTTTTTCTTCATAATTTGTTAAAGCTAGCACTTTGGGAGTCTATTAAGGTGATAGGGAAACTCACTCAAGAGTTTGGAACTCATCTTAAAGCTTGGAGCTTCAAATTTTCAAAGAATTTTTTGAAAATTCTCAACGGATCAATGTAAGTATTTCCTCAACTTACTTGTTATATTCACACACAAATCATTACTTAGAGATCTTGTGGCATGTGTAGGACACTAATAGATGGGCGCTACTAAACCTGCTTCGAGAAGCCCGCATAGCCTCCGAAGTAATCTGTATTGGGCTTTTGAATCCATACATACCTATGAAAAAAGTGGAAATATTTAGAGCATGTAGAAGAAAAATATAAGGCAACTTGAACAAACGTGAGATAATAAGAAGACATCAAGCACAAAGTCAGTGGGTCAGTTAGAAATTACCAGTATTCATGGACTATGGTGGTGGAGTGCTCGGGGTAAGGCCCGAGTCAGAAAGAGCAGAAGGGTTGACGAGGTCCCTACAGTGGACCCCGAATTCAAACGTCTTCTTTACGCTGGTCCGGGTCTCGTGGTGGACTTTTGGGAGATCGCCCCAACAAGTTGTAAAAAGCTCAGAAGTTAATATAATGTTGAACTGGTCAGAGAGAGTTTAGAGGAAAGGTTATTACCTCAAACGCAGAAGATATGGGGAACCGTGATGTGCTCGCCGTTGCCTTGCTCATGCCTTTCCCATTTCCCCCGGCCTAGGACCATTTGTCTTAATGTTTTTGTTGGTGGCCGAGAGATTTACGATAATGTGAGGGACCCTGGCGTGGGTTGAAAGGTAATACCATTCCTTGTATTCTTTTTGGTTGGCATTCATTTGATATAACCTCTTCAGCTCAGAGAAAGATGGGTCTCCCAGTCCGGCTCGGCTCCAGATCACGCACAAGCCAGCCAACACCCTTCTTCCATTCTGATTCAAATAGTATGTGGCTAGATTCATTACGGCCAGTATCTTCTCAAAACACTTCTGCATGGGCAAGCGCAACCCCAAGTCAAAAAAATACTGTGCAGAGTGCCACTTGATCCTCACAGGGAAGGCTCGCCTGATCCCATTCCCTTGGGACACTTAGTGTGATGGCCTCAGAGATGTTGAATCTTTCCCTCAATTGTTCTAAGTCGGCATCGATTATTGATGAAACCGATCCATGTCCAGGTTCATGAAGTCGAGATGATGGTGATTTGGCTCAGGTTGGGGCACCCTTCTTTGGTAAGACTGATATTCCTCTCCAGAGATGGTCGAGGTGGTGTCGTAGTCGTCAGGACTTTCAGATCCTGAGGTGTGTACATTCTGACACATGGGTGGCTGACCGGTGTTGTCACAGGCGTATAACGCAAGCGCTCGTATCGTTCAAGTAGTATAAAAAGTATCGATCCCACAAGGACTTAAAACCTTTTATTATCAATTTTTGAAGTTAAATGTTTACAAGTATCTAATGAATTGATTGTTTGATTGGGTGTCGACTTTAAAATTAAAACAAGTAAATAAATGACATGAAAGTAGGTTGAGGAAGATTCAAATTTATAAAACTATATAGGGTTGTGATTTCTTCCAATATCTTTTTAAAGATGAAATGGTTATTTCAAGTTGGTGTATATATTGGTTTACTAACCTGGAACACGAAATTCTGCAAAAGCCTATGTCGATGGTCGGATGCAAATACCCAGTGTAACCCAATTAAATCATATGTCTATGTCAATCAAATTACCTGGATTCATTAAGACTAAGTTCCAATTGTGGTTACCCCGCCCGACAGGTATAATGTCTATCCTGTAAGGAAATATATTAAAGGGTTATTTATCCTCAAGGAAGATCGTGGGCTATTAAGTCTAACGCTGAAACCTAAAATTCTTTCGTCAAGTTTATTTTAAGTTTACCCGATCAATCTTATTAGTTGCTAGTTAACAAGAAGCATTAAGCTTAAGACTTAATAAGTAAACCTTTATATTATCCAAACTATAAAATAACCCTTTATAAACCGGTGATATTGGATTTCATCACAACCCCAAATAACGGGCTTAGCTGCGACACATATTTACAACTAGTAAAAACTTAAAAATAAAAGACATAATGTAAAATGCTGAAAAGTAAATGCTAGAAATTAAAAAGGAAAAAGTACAATAAAAGAAAATGCTAGGGTAAATGATCCATTTTTATTACTACTATTTTAGATATCTCCCTTAATATAATATATTATCTTGTGTGATATTACCAACCAGCCATATAGGTGGTAACCTGATTAAGTCAAATTAATAATTAATTACCAACCGACCAACCAGACGGTATCATTGCTTAATCAAGTTAAAACCAATTTAATATCAATTACCAACCGGCCAATATAGCGGTATCCTCATTAAGTCAAATTTTAAATAGTTATTATATTATAATTAAGGGAGATTAATCTAAATAGCAATAATAAAAGCTTTACCTTTCACCCTAGCAGGGGGAAGTTACCTCCTCATTGCTGAATAGTAAAAACTGAAAAAGTAAAGAAAGTAAATTACTATTACAAAAAGTAAATAAAATTAATTACAAAACTGAAATTAAACAAACTAGATACAAACTCCTTAGAATTCTCAAGGAATTACAGAGAGGAAGGTATATCTAAAACCAGAAAATTCGGCTGAATTATAGGCCTGAGTAAGCGGGGCGCGTCGCGACGCGACAACTTTTGCGTGTTGCGACGCGCCGTGATTTTCGGCGCCAAACACGGCGCTGTTGACACGTGGAAAGGCGGCTCAGCAGCTGAATGATTATGCTGACATGGCGATGATGTGGTGATGTGGATTGTCAGCACCATATGATGATGACATATGGCACAAGATGATTGGCTGATAATGACGTGGCTGACACATGGCAAGCTGACTTGGCATGTGACTGATATGGATGCCACATGGCAGACACGTGGAGGACACGTGGCGATGGCGATTGTCGGCAGCATGTGATGGTGACACGTGGCACGGCGCACATTAGCGGACCTGCTCTGATGTTGACACGTGGCAGACGCACGTTAGCGGATTCGGCGCACGTTAGCATCTGACACATTTTAGCAGAACCCCTCTGATTGGTCCACGTGTCCTGATGCATTTTAGCAGAGGTCCGGTGCACGTTAGCGGTCGCGATATAGGATGCGCGTCGCGACACGCAAAAAGGTGATTTTGCCCTTTTGTCTGTTTTTCATTGTTTTGGCCCCAAATCACCTCCAAAGAGTCCTGAATATTTATTTATCTACAAAATAACACAAAACACATCACAATATTAACAAAACTCAAGAAACTATACAAAATATTAGGTCAAATGAGTGAGAAATAGTGATACATTTACCACTCATCACACCCCCAAACCTAACATTTTGCTAGTCCTCGAGCAAAACAACAAATAAAATAACATAAACATCTTTAAAATAAATCTCTCATCCGTAGGGATCACGGTTGCATTTATAGTATGCAACAAGCCTTTAAACCCCTAGGTGTCCCTAGTGGACGAATTGTAATCTCGTGAGGGTTTACAGCAACGATACCCAAAAACGTTTTACAAAAGTAAAAAGATAGTATAACTAATGCACACAAAAGCAAAAAGACAAGAGAAAAGAGAATAAAGAAGTTAATGACTAAACAGGTGAAACTTCTTATCCAAGTTTAGAGTTGTTTTCTTTCTTTCTAAATTACCGAATAAGTAAATTCTCCGATTATTTTTACCATTCTCTATATACACAGCCAACAAAATATTAATCAACTCATTTTACCCAAAAATAGTCACAAGTGTAGTTGAAAAGAGAGTAATATTTTTGTCCTAAAGTTATATCAGAATTCAAACAATTTTTTAAGCAATGGGATATTTTTCTGATATATATTTTTTATTTATATACAATATCTTCCATCCATGTAGCGAGCTTTAGGCCAGAGACTCCCAAACTAGTTGGCTTTAAGGCACCAGGTGTTAAGACATCCCTACAGACTTAATTACTCAGACTTCAGATATTTTTTTTTTGTAACATCTTTGATCCATGTAGCAAGCTTTGGGCCAGTGGCTCCCAAACCAGTTGATTTTAGGACACTATGTGTTAAAACACCCCTACGGACTTAATAACTCGGAACTCAGACATTTGTTTTTATCCCATCGTTTTTTTTAGATGCTTCCTCTAATTAAACTAGAGCACTGAATATTACAAACTCTCGTCAATTACTACTCATGTTCGTATGTTACCATGTATGTTGATAATATCTGTCAACTGAGTATATAAAGATTCATTTTAATCAGTTTTCTGGAGAATTCATAAATTAAATAATTAGAAATGAAATAAAAAAAAATTAACTTGTTCCAAAATAGGTTGAGATACGTCTCAGGAGTGGAAAATAAGATGAGTTCTTTTAAAGGTTTTGACACGAACACATTTTCTCCGGGAATCATCAAGAAATACACAAAGAAAATCATAAAATCCTTTAACATTAAATAGTCCAATCAATTTCTGGTGTATGTTCAAGTTTGCCCAACCCTCCTGGCAAAGCAATAAAAGCATCAGAACGGTTAATCATTTCCACCAGTCGTTCAAACATACCTGGCACGATCAGTTCTTCTCCGTTTGATGTGGGTCCAATCAGATTCGCTTCTGCCAAGGGTTTTGGGATGATTCCCAGAATTGGACTACCTCATTCCTGTACGGCCTTTGAAATGATCCCCATTAGTCTAAGATTGCCACCGCCATATACTAAGTGCATATTCTTCTCAACTATGACTCGACCCAATTCCTGTGCTGCTTCTACGTATTGTGGCTTAGTACCAACACTAGTACCGCAAAACACACAGATGTTTTCAACTCGTCTTCTTGAAGTGGCTTCCGTTTTTATGTGTTTCTTTATCAAATTTGGATGCCTTCAAAAGTACAATGATGAGTTGAATTTATAATACCTGAAAAAAGGTGAGCAATATAACACTAGTATCTTCCAAATTACGATTGTTAGCTAAACAAAAAAAAAATCGTAAAAAGGAGGTCAAAAAGTATGGATCCTGTCGGAGAAAATAAAATAAATAACAAACACAATCACAATTATTAGGAAAAGACAAAGAGATATAATATTTACAATAATTTACGGCTTGATTGACGTCTATGCGTTAGGGACAAGCTTCCCATCCAATTTTCTTATAAATTGGAAAACAGGGTCCTTTAGAGTCAAATTCTCGAGACTATATTATTGTCTTTCTTTTCGGAATAATATATATAACACGCAAATTTCGTGATAACATATCCACTGGGATGCATCTCAAGAGTTTTAGTATGTCATCTAAAGACTCCTTACTCAAGCCATCGCTAATGAAATTTATCTTATCTTCACGGTTATCAGACACCATTCCTAAAGAACGAAAACGAGTATCACAAAACATACGAGCATATTTATTGCATACACCCATTCTTTTAGCTCTTCTCTTTTTAGCATAGGTGCTTCTTCCTAAACCAGACAGATGTGAAATAAAAGAATCAGAGGACTCACCTGCCAATCGGACCCGTGCTTCAATAATCCAATGAATATCAGTAGGAATACCCTTGATCATTAGTAGTCTCATCCGTTCCAAGCGAGCTTTATAGACTTTCATCAGAGATTTTTAATGGAGAGAAGGAAATTGCTTGTGAAGATTTGCGAGAGCTTCTTCCATCGTGAAATGACTTTACCTGCAAAAATTAAACATATAAAAATAAAACACACCATATCACAATATATACACAAATTGCATGGGTTACTCCCTGCTAGCGCTAAGTTTAAAGTCGTCAGCTAGATATGGCTAACTGAACGTTAGGTTGGATCTGAAATTGTGACACTTTCTTTTTGTCGCTCAAATGATTCTCTCCAGTAGTGCTAGACACGCTTCTTTTTAACCTTGAATGTTTTGTTGGAGTTGGGATCATGTATCTCAACAGATCTATCTGGTAAAACCTTGGTGATTAGGAATGGACCTGACCACCGTGATTTTGGCTTCCATGGGAAGAGTTTCAACCTTGATTTGTTTAACATTACCTTCTGCCCTGGTTCCAGTTGTATGCGCACTAACTTTTCATCATGTTTCTTTCTGGAATTTTCTTTCTATAATTTGGCATTCTCAAAAGGCTGAATGTGAATATCATCCAATTCGTTGAGATAGTGGAACTGTTTCTCTTTTGTTGCTTGTAGTGCTATAATAGGCTTCTTCAGTACGCAGAACGTTTTATCTTCAGGCTCCACAGATAGTTTGTCAGTAGAAATTTGCATTATATTGGAGTTCTGAATGGTATTATGTATCACATCAAGTCTGAAACATTCCTCATTCTTTTCGTCATCGGGGGAATTCCATGGCTTTGAAAACATTGAATTTTACTTCTTGGTCCTGTACCCTCATGGTTAGTTCTCATTTTTTTACATCAATAATGGTTCGACCTGTAGCCAAGAATGGTCTCCCCGAGTATGATCGACACGTCTTCGTTTTCCTCCATATCAAGGACAATAAAATCTCCTGGGAAAATAAATTTGTCAACTTTGACCAGCACATCTTCAATTACACCTCTCGGAAATACGAGCGTTCAATCAGCAAGTTGCAGAGAGACTGATGTGGGCATTGTTTCTCAAATCTGTAATTTCCTGAAAATAGAAAAAGGCATCAAGTTAACATTCGCACCTACATCACACAAAGCCCTACCGAAGTTATGTTCTCCTATGATGCAAGGAATGGTGAAACTGCCAGGATCTTTTAACTTTAGGGGAAGCTTTCTCTGAATGATGGCGCTGAATTCTTCCGTCAATGCTATTGTCTCGTAATCTCCCAATCTTCTTTTTCGTGAAAGAATGTCTTTCATGAATTTGACATAGCTGGGCATTTGTTCCAAAGCTTCTGCAAATGGAATGTTGATATGTAGCTTTTTGAACACCTCAAAGAATCGAGCAAACTGCTGTCCAATTTTTTTTTTCTAGAGACGCTCTGGAAAAGGTGGAGGTAGAGTGATTCTTTCTAGTTCTTTTTCCTTTGCGTCTTTTTCCTCCATCTGTGAAACTGCTTCTTTTGGAACTTCCTCAATGGATGCCCTGATTCCAGCATCTTTGTTGATTTCAGTACCGCTTTTTAAAATGATGGCATGACACTGCTCTTTCCCCATGTTCCTTGGATTTGAATCTGTGTTGCTGGGAAGATTTCCTGGTGGTCTGTAACTCTGAGCATTGGCCAGTTGTCCAATTTGATTCTCCAGTGCTTTAATGGAAGCAGATTGACTTTGAAACATAGCATCAAATTTTTTTAGTTGATATAATATATTAACTTTGCGTGATATTACCAACCAGCCATATAGGCGGTATCCTGATTAAGTCAAATTAATAATTAATTACCAACCGACCAACAAGGCAGTATCCTCATTAAGTCAGGTTAAAACCAATTTAATAATTACCAACCGATATAAATTATAATTAAGGGAGATTAATCTAAATATTAGTAATAAAAGCTTTACCTTTAACCCTAACAAGAGATAGGTACCTCCTCATTACTGAAAAGTAAAAACTGAAGAGTAAATAAAGGAAAGTACTATTGCATAAAAGTAAATTACAGAAAGTAAGGACTGAAAAGTAAAGAAAAGAAAGTGCAAATGCGAAAATTAATTACTGAAAGCTGTAAATAAAGAAACAAGATACAATCTTCTTAGTATTCTTAAGGAATTACATAGAAGGAAGTATGAAATCAGATATGAAAATTCGGCCTCAATTTATAGACTTTTTTTGGTCGAGCGTGTCGCGACGCGTCACCATTACGCGTCGCGACGCGCTGACGTGGCATGCGCTGATTGGATGCTTTGATCTCTTATCCGCTGAAGTTGCGATGAGGAATCTATCGGCCTAATAGAATGCTGACACATGGGAGATTTGGATGATTAACTCAATAATTGTGATGGCGTGGTGATATGGATTGTCGGCAGCATGTGATGGTGACACGTGGCGCAATGTGATTTGTTGATGATGACGTGGCATACACGTAGCAGAATGACTCAGTATGCCATTGACGTGGATGACACGTGGCAGACACGTGGATGACATATGGCTGATGATGATTGTCAGTAACATGTGATGGTGACACGTGGTATTGCGCATGTTAGCAGATTTGATGTGATGTTGACACATGGCAGGCGCACGTTAGCAAGATCAAACTTCTCAGATTTTGACATGTTTCCCGGCATATTTTTACAGGCACCCAGTGCACGTTAACGGTCGCGATGCGCGAAATGACCATTTTGCCATTTTTTGTCCTTTTTCACTGTTTTGGCCACGAATCACCTCCAGAGAGTCCTGAAACTTTATTTATCTACAAAATAACACAAAATACATCAAAATATTCACAAAACGCAAGAAACTATATAAAATATTAGGTCAAATGAGTGAGAAATAGTGATACATTTACCACTCATCACACCCCCAAACCTAACATTTTGTTAGTCCTCGAGCAAAACAACCAAATAAAATAACATAAACATCATTAAAATAAAATTAAACTAGGCCACTTTCGTAGGGATCACGATTGTATTTAGAGTATGCAACAAGCCTTTAAACCCTTAGGTGTCCCTAGTGAACGAGTTGTACTCTCGTGAGGGTTTACAGCAACGATACCCAAAAACGTTTTACAAAAGTAAAAAGATAGTAAAACTTATGCACACAAAAGCAAAAAGACAAGAGAAAAGAGAATAAAGAAGTTAATGACTAAACATGTGAAACTTCTTATCCAAGTTTAGAGTCGTTTTCTTTCTTTCTAAATTACCGAATAAGTAAATTCTCAGATTATTTTTACCATTCTCTATATACACAGCCAATAAAATATTAATAAACTCATTTTACCCCACAATAGTCACAAGTGTAGTTGAAAAGAGAGTAATATCTTTGTCCTAAAGTTATATCAAAATTCACACATATTTTTAAGCAATGGGATATTTTTCTGATATATATATTTTTTTTTATATACAATATCTTCCATCCATGTAGCGAGCTTTAGGACAGAGACTCCCAAACCAGTTGGATTTAGGGCACCATGTGTTAAGACACCCCTACAGACTTAATTACTCAGACTTCAAATATTTTTTTATAACATCTTTGATCCATGTAGCAAGTTTTGGGCCAGTGGCTCCCAAACCAGTTGCTTTTAGAGCACTAGGTGTTAAAACACTCATACGGACTTAATAACTCGGATCTCAGACATTTGTTTTTATCCCATCACTTTTTTTAGATGCTTCCTCTAATTAAACTAGAGCACTGAAAATTACAAACTCGTCAATTACTACTCATGTTCGTATGTTACCATGTATGTTGATAATATCTGTCAACTGAGCATATAAAGATTCATTTTAATCAGTTTTCTGGAGAATTCATCAATTAAATAATTAGAAATGAAATAAACAAAAATTAACTTGTTCCAAAATAGGTTGAGATACGTCTCAGAAGTGGAAACTCCTTACACAACTATCTCACACCAATTTCACCCGATTAATCAAATTAAAAACATAAAAACACAAAATATTTTTTTGATTTTTGTAAAAATTTCAATTTTTTTTTATTTTTTCCGAAAAAATTAGATTAAAAACCGAAAATAACACAATAAAAACAAGATATTATTCAACTATTCCCTTCCCCCAAACCTAAATGAGACATTGTCCTCAATGTCTTAAAAAGTAGAAGATGAGTTGAGAAGATAGTACCTGGTTAGCTGCAATTCTACATCTAGAAAGGAAATTAAAGGTTAAGATCCAGATTTATCCGATGCTTTTTACGATCAGTATCAGACCAGTTAATCTTGGAAAAGATAGGGTCGATTAGTGGTTCAAAGGCTAAGATTTGGTCAATTAAATCTGGGGCAGATCTGGCAGTGAAGAGGAGTTCTTTTAAAGGTTTTGACACGAACCCATTTCTCCGGGAATCATCAAGAAATACACAAAGAAAATCATAAATTCCATCAACATTAAATATTCCAATCAGTTTCTGGTGTATGTTCAAGTTTGCCCAACCCTCCTGGAAAAGCAATAAAAGAATCAACACAGTTAATCATTTCCACCAGTCGTTCAGACATACCTGGCACAATCAGTTCTTCTCCGTTTGATAGTCCAATCAGATTCGCTTCCGCTAAGGGTTTTGGGATGATTCCCAGAACTGGACTACCTCTTTCCTGTACAGCCTTTGAAACGATCCGCATTAGTCTAAGATTGCCACCATCATATACTAAGTGCATATTCTTCTCAACTATGACTCGACCCAATTCATGTGCTGCTTCTACGTATTGTGGCTTAGTACCAACACTAGTACCGCAAAACACACAGATGTTTTCAATTCGTCTTCTTGAAGTGGTTTCCATTTTTATGTGTTTCTTTATCAAATTTGGATGCCTTCAAAAGTACAATGATGAGTTGAATTTATAATACCTGAAAAAAGGTGAGCAATAATAACACTAGTATCTTCCAAATTACGATTGTTAGCGAAACAAAAAAAAATCGTGAAAGGTCAAAAAGTCTGGATCATGTCGGAGAAAATAAAAGAAAATAACAAAACAAATCACAATTATTAGGAAAAGACAAAGAGATATAATATTTACAATAATTTACGGCTTGATTGACGTCTATGCGTTAGGGACAAGCTTCCCATCCAATTTTCTTATAAATTGGCAGACAGGGTCTTTTAGAGTCAGATTCTCAAGACTATACTATTGTCTTTCTTTTCGGAATTGTGTATATAACACGTGAATTTCGTGATACACATATCCATTGGGATGCGTCTCAAGAGTTTTAGATATGTCATCTAAAGACTCATTACTCAAGCCATCCATAATGAAATTTATCTTATCTTCACAGTTATCAGACACCATTCCTAAAGCATGACAACGAGTATCACAAAACATACGAGCACATTTATAGCATACACCCATTCTTTTAGCTCTTCTCTTTTTAGCATATGTGCTTCTTCCTAAACCAGGAAGATGTGAAATAAAAGAATCAGAGGACTCATCTGCCAATCGGACCCATGCTTCAATAATCCAATGAATATCAGTGGGAATACCCTTGATCATTAGTAGTCTCATCCGTTCGAAGCGAACTTTATAGACTTTCATCAGAGATTTTTGATGGAGAGAAGGAAATTGCTTGTGAAGATTTGCGCGAGCTTCTTCCATCGTGAAATGACTTTACCTGCAAAAATTAAACACAAAAAAATAAAACACACCAGATCACAATATATACACAAATTGCATGGGTTACTCCCTGCTAGCGCTAAGTTTAAAGTCGTCAGCTAGATATGGCTAACCGAACGTTAGGTTGGATCTGAAATTGTGACACTTTCTTTTTGTCGCTCAAATGATTCTCCCCAGTTGTGCTTGACTTGGAGTTGGGATCATGTATCTCAACGGCTCTATCTGGTAAAACCTTGGTGATTAGGAATGGACCTGACCACCGTGATTTTGGCTTCCATGGGAAGAGTTTCAACCTTGATTTGTTTAACAGTACCTTCTGCCCTGGTTCCCGTTGTATGCGCACTAACTTTTCATCATGTTTCTTTCTGGCATTTTCTTTCTATAATTTGGCATTCTCAAAAGGCCGAATGTGAAATTCATCTAATTCGTTGAGCTGGTGGAACTGTTTCTCTTCTGTTGCTTGTAGTGCTAGAATAGGCTTCTTCAGTACGCAGAACGATTTATCTTTAGGCTCCACAGACAGTTTGTCAGTAGAAATTTACATTACATTGGAGTTCTGAATGGTACTATGTATCACATCAAGTCTGAAACATTTATCATTCTTTTCTTCATCGGGGAATTCCATGGCTTTGAAAACATTGAATTTTACTTTTGGTCTTGTACCCTCATGGTTAGTTCTCATGTTTGTACATCAATAATAGTTCGACCTGTAGCCAAGAATGGTCTCCCGAGTATGATCGACACGTCTTCGTCTTCCTCCATATCAAGGACAATAAAATCTGCTGGGAAAATAAATTTTTTAACTTTGACCAGCACATCTTCAATTACATCTCTCGGAAATACGAGCGTTCTATCAGCAAGTTGCAGAGAGACTGATGTGGGCATTGTTTCTCAAATCTATAATTTCCGGAAAATAGAAAAAGACATCAAGTTAACACTCGCACCTAGATCACACAAAGCCCTACTGAAGTTATGTTCTCCTATGATGCAAAGAATGGTGAAACTGCCAGGATCTTTCAACTCTAGGGGAAGCTTTATCTGATTGATGGCGCTGAAATCTTCCGTCAATGCTACTGTCTCATTGTGGGACACAGAAACTGGGCGACACATGCTGTTCCGGGCTCGTGGCTTGGTTGGGAGTGCGGAGTAGCCCGCGGGGGACTAAACCGGAGAATAAAGGAGTCGCCACCCTGTGTGAACCAGGAAAATGATTTAAGGCCGCACTCACCCCTCGCAAGGGAAGACCTCAAACCGTTGGGTTCGGAATGGTCCCTTACTTATGCCACTTGTAATAAAATGATTTGTGCAATAATTTAATCGAGTCTAGCAACATATATTCCTAAGGGTATTCTATTTCTAAGTTCGCACGCATAAATCAAAAGTTCATCTAAGTTCACATGTAACACATTTTCATATTTGTATACAACCTATTTGGTTATAATCTATGTCCAAATTTGCATACAACCTATTTGCATACAATCTATGTCCAAATTTGCATACAACCTATTTGCATACAATCTATGTCCAAATTTGCATACAACATATTTGTCTACAATCTATTGTTGGATAATATGACCCATAGCGTCACTATTTGTACAGATCATGGTGTTGTTGTACAAATTAACTATGTGACAAAGGAGATTGCACTCTTATCATTTGTGATTAGATCACCTTAGATATATAAATGATGAGAGGTCCCTATGATTTGTTCTTGGACGGAGAATGATATGAGACAGTATTAGTCCACGTAGGATAAATCATTAAATATCCCTAGTCGTAGTATTATCGAGACAGGACATCGATAATGCAGAATAGGCTAGTATTGCACTTGTGCGCGTTGTGAGGGCCCAACGGCATAGTTCTCATATATTTAAGTATTGGATACTTATGCAAGTGCGATAGGAGGTTGTGTTTCACCGATGGTACGGGAAACAGCTTCGCTCTGGATAGACCCCTCGGAATCCCATTGGTATTATGACTATGTGTCTATGGGAGTCCGACATCAGGGTAGGTGTATTTGGTCTTAACCTGAGACTTGCACCGCTAATACTTACGATAATCGGTAGACTTTGTTCTTGGTGGTACAGGGCTTTAACCGGTTCTGCGTACACCACTTCTGGGTTTATCAGAGAGTCGTAGTGTATTGGGTGTGATGTCAAGACGGAAGTATCACTTCAGTCATAGTGGAGATGATGTCACGCAGGATACGGTACTAGTGCTCTTGAGTGATGCGCATCCAATCATGATATTATGACCAGGTCATGAATATCTGATTATAGAGACTAGTTACCAGACATCCGACATGTGCTTCGGACGGGGCAGACACTTATCCAGCCCCAGCCCTAGTACGTGACTATCCGATACTGGGCCGATATACACAATACTACGGTATACTACGCTTGATACAGATCTATATATTCCTGTAAGAATATTTCTGGAGAATTGGGTAGGCATGGCGCTTTGCTAGAAGCCAACCTTGTCTTGTAAATCGGTATAAACGTAGTACGAGGTACTTACGTGTTCGGATAGTCCGATAACCGTATTTACTGCCAACATATCCGGAGATCTCATGGGTCGCTTCCGAAGATTCACCGATGATGTATAACTCGCACTTTAATTAATCTGGGATTAATTAGAAGAAGAGAGAAAATTAATCTGGGATTAATTGCGGAGAGATTTTATCTGGGATAAAATATTAATTAAAGAGAGAGAACGATTAATTTGGAATTAATCGATAAAATAATATATTCGATATTATATAAGAAATTAGATTTCGACGCGGAGTTAAAATTCGATTTTAATTCGGGCGAACGAATTAATTTAGAATCAATTCGTTAGCGACATGAATAGTGAATTCGCTAGGCGTAATCATTTAATTACGACGCAACGGAAAATTCGTTAATTTGGAATTAGCGAACCCGAGCCCGAGTGTGATTGCGAGCGCATTCGCATTTCGAATTCGAACGCGGCACGCAAGTCACATCAAGCGTCAAATCACTAGTCGCGTCAATTGTCAAATCACTTGTCACTTTGAGTGATGTGATATGACATGTTGTCACTTTATTAAAGTGACTTGATGTGAATAGTGAAATGTGATGGCTTGAAAGTTGATTGGACTTGTACCTTTTGACTTTTGATTTAAAGTATAATATATGTTTATTTATTTATTTACTTGGTAAATAATTTAATAATAAAACATATATAAAGCTTTTTATTCTCTCTCTTCCATGACCTCCCATTCACGGTTTTTGTGAAAAATGGGTTCCCTCCATTTTCTTCTTCTTCTCTCACGGCTTTGAGCCAAATCTTCTTCATTCTTTTGGTTTGATCAAAGATAAAGAATAAGAAAGAGTGCTAGCACACACATGGGTTATACTATGGTGATAGGGAAACGAATTTTGAGCTTGAATCATTTTTGGACCTGAAGCTTGGAGCTTCAATGGAGGTCTTCCATGGCCGATTTTGGAGGAGCCAAAACAGAACAAAAACGTGCAGTCCAGCAGCTCAAGGAGCACAAAACCGAGCTTCAACAAGGAGGAAAATGGGTTTTGTTCTTCGCATCTCAAACCGTTCAATGTGAGTTATGTTTCCGCCTTACTCCTTTGATGTGTTCATGCGTTTTTTGTGCTTGATTTCATGATTCTTGGGACCTATATTAGAACTCAACAATGGTATCTTGAGCTATTATCAAGCAAGAAAAAGTTAGGGTTAAAATTGGGTAAACTCGATTTAGGCATGATTTGGTTGAATTGTTTGATGAAGTATGCTTGAATGAGGTTGAATTGAAGTTGTGTATGATCAATTTCATGAAATTGGATTGGATTCAATTTTCCCTAAATTTTGGGCATGACAAATTGGGTAAAATCAATTGAAGCATGATTTGATTAAATTGATTGATTAAGTATGCTTAAATGTTGTTGAATTAATGATTGATTGGATCAATTTGAAGAAATTATGTTTGGAACAAATTTCCCCAATTTTTTATGTTGGCATAAAGTGACAAATTTGGGTAAACTTGATTTTGAGCATATTTTGTGAAAATGGATGAATGAGAATGCTTAAAGTATGTTTAATTTATGATTGATTGGATCAATTTGAAGAAATTATGTTTGGAACAAATTTCCCCAATTTTTTATGTTGGCATAAAGTGACAAATTTGGGTAAACTTGATTTTGAGCATATTTTGTGAAATTGGATGAATGAGAATGCTTAAAGTATGTTTAATTTAAGATTGATTGGATCAATTTGTTGAAATTGTGTTTGGAACAAATTTCCCCAAATTGCTTATGTTGGCCGAAATTAAGAACCCTAAGTTTCTTGGAGATTTTGTTGTTTGATCATTGGATGACTTAAAACAATTGGGTAATGTGTTTTGAAGTTCAATTTGATTGAATTTTGATTTGGAACATTTTTCCCAAATTGAAGTGGCTTGGCCGAATTCAATTGAATTTGAAATTCATTGTGTTTTTGATTTTAATTCATTGGATGAGTTGAATTGATTTGGGAAATGATGATTGTGGATTCAATTGGATTGAAACCGAATCGGATTGGAAAAACCCCTAATTGCCGAGAACAAAGCATGTAAAATGGGTTTGATTTTAATAAATTGTGTTGGACACTATTTGTCATTAAGTGCATGATTAAGTATGCTAATTGATGTTTTAGAAATATTAATTGGGTGGTCAATTGTGCATTACACTTAGGTTAATTAATTATGGAATTTGGAATTTTATAAGTTAATTAATTTGGGCTTATTTTGGAAATTGGGCCTTATAGGTTGTAATTGGGCTTTTGGGCTTGGTTGTACCAAGTTAGGTTTAGGCCAATTTGGTTGGATCCAATTGGCCCAAAACCGCATCCATAAAGTCCAATTATGACTTAATGGACCTTAATTATTTAATTGGGCCTAATGGGCCAAAATTAATTTAAAGGCTTATGGGGTAACTCCCGGATTGGATTTTGGTTATCGGTTTGACCCGAGTTGACCAAAAGTCCACGCCTTAAGAAATTAATTAAAAGCCCATTGGACTTTAATTAAATAAACATTAGATGTTAATTGGGCTTTGAGACCCATTGCGATTAAATTTGGAATTTAAGTCGTAAAGGTTCATTAATAAAGTGTAATATTCAATTTGGAATTGAATAGTGAATTAGTATTAAATACATGTTAAATTGGATTTAATGTTGTAGTTTAATTTAATTCAAGAATTCATACTTTCAGTACTTATTCGCAAAACGAGTTTGACTCGAGCAAAAATCAAATCGTTGTTTGAACATTGGATGATCACTAATTATCAGATTAATTAATTGGATTAGATTGATTGATAACATGCTTGTATGAATACATGGTTGTGATGCATGAATAATGTATATCGGATGGATATTAGTCGGGTGGGGCAATTTTGGAATTGTGTGTAATAAATTTGATTTATTAAATTGGACCTGCTTGTCCAGCCTTATCACCTCTATACTCTTTGTATTCTCTTCTCACCTATTCCCCTCAATGTAAATGAGGTTTCCTTAGAAGTGTAGTGTAACGGGTAGAAGTAAATACATGTGCTAGCTTTGGAGAGAGAAAATGAGAGATTTGATCTAGGATCAATGTAAAGTATCCATCCGCATATCATTATTATTTTATTTTCATACTCGCTTTATTATGTGTTTAGAATGCATGTTTAAGGGTGTATGATGATGAGACCTTAACAAAGATAATTAAATTGGTAGCCAATTTGCACGCGAAAAACCCTCATCAAATATCATGCGTTTTTTCCTTCCATTGAGTGATTCTTACTCAAGATCCGAGATTGGCATGGGTTTTGGCCAAAGTCAAGCCCTTGTCCGTCGAAGATGTGTTTGAATCACGAGGCTTTGTTCCATATTGGTGTCATGTCCAAGTTGTGGTTTGTTGGCCAAAGTCAAGACCACTTCTTGTCCATCGACATTGATTACGAAGCTTCCATGGTCAATGGGTCCACGCTTGACTGGGATCACTAGGTTTGTTGTGCCAAAGCCAAGGCCTAGTTGATTCAGAGGAAAAATGGTTAGGTAATACATTGGATGTATTGGCATATATAAGATATATGTTTAGGATTTGGATATCCGCCTACTGGATCTAGGAATTGGATGAGATCCAATTGATCTTCGAGATCTACCTAGTTAATTATCATACAATTTGTTGGCCAAAGTCAAGATTGTGTGATATTTAACGGGATCCTAGCCCACTAGGAAACACGGTTTCCCGAGTACTCGACAGAGGGTTAGAGGCTCGCCGAAAAATAGTGGGAGGCAAGAATTGAATTTGCAATACTCGTTCAATTACTCGCCATACGCGCTCATTCAAATTATTTCGTCGTTAGATTAAATATTAGTTGGACTAATATTTAAATTGTTGTTTTAATAAGCAGTTGGACTGTATTATATTTGATTATATATAATTGGATTATATTAATCAATATATTTGAATTAATTAATTTCGATTTACAGTTGATTTTATAATTGGATTATAGTAATCAATGTAATTGAGGTTAATTAATTTAAATTATATTTGATTATATAGTTGGACTATTATAATCATTATAATAAATAGTACCACAAATCGTTGATTAAATAGTTGGACTATTAGAATCAAGATATAATTGAAAGATTGACATTTAAAACATAATCCTGGGGAAAATGTGTTTAAATGGTTTTAATTTTCAAATTGGGAATAAAGTTTCAGGATGGTCCTGGAAATTAATAGGTTATTTATTTGATAAAATAATATATTAAGCTTGTAGCGCAAGGCGCACCTTAATTCGATATTCCAGAAACACGAGGCTTGCCAAAGGCTTCTGGAGTGTTGAAAGGCAAAGGCAAAATCATTATAATCTTCTGGGAAGATAAATGACATATCCTAAGAAGGAATAGAAGACGAGCAAGGCTCTGACTTCAAATATGATTGTCATAATTATGTTCACAACTAGTATTGAAATTGGATTTTAAATACTTAGTGTGGTACATAAAATATATTGATGTTCAGAATCTGTTTTGAACAGGATACTGACTTCAATAGAGATTTATCTGCGAATTGGAAACAGGACGAAAGTCGCTGTTTTTAAACCGTAGATACCTGAATTTAGGAACTACCTTCGGGTTAGTACTTAAATTTAGAAACTGTTATAATGTAGCTAGTTTGACTAGAAACATTATCTCTCATATCGTGTATAACCCGCGGGGTGTACCTTTATATTCTAGAACACTAAAGTGTTTCATTATATAAAGATGATATTGAGATAAACACATTAGATGTGAATAACAAAATTTATATTTTGAATATAAATGATATCTCAATTATATAACATGACAAATAAATAGCTCAAATGATTTGATCAGTTAAGAAACTTAATTGTGGCATAGTTGTCAGGGACACAACTAAAACAAGAATCGTATATCCGCACTTTTGAAGAGCGGGTACTAGGACTGATTTGATTCCATTCAAATAAAGTCTACGAATCTAGTCTATTTGGGCAAAGTGCCTAAAACACTATTTACTTGGTAAAAGTGTAAATGCCACCGATCTGTTAGCCCTACTTCATAGTGAATCAAGTGGGCCATGTCTAGCTAGGCTAGATATGGATATGAATATTCGTGACCTGTACGGATGTGGCATCACGTATGGTTATGTGTTTCTTTTGAAACACAAATCGGAAACTTTTAGAGTTTCGACACGAAATAGACAAATAGATCGGCTAAAGTATTAAACCGTCACGGTAAGACCGTAATGAATAATACTTAAACAATAAGTTTCTAGTATATTTGAAAGAGTATAATATTCTTTCAAATAAGGACTCCTCCCGGAACACGTCAGTTTGATGGTGTGTCCGAACAGATTAACCGAATTTTGTTAGACATGATAAGGTTAATCACGAGTCGCTCTGAGCTACCATTTCCTTCGACGGATATGCTAAACAGTGCAAGAACTTATTTTGAATAAGGTTCCATAATAATCTGTTTGACAGATATCATATTAGATATGAACGGGAAAGAAACCGGGTTTCTCATTCCTGATAATTTGGGTATGCTGGGCATATGTTTGGATGATACCAAACTAAAACCCAAATAGGATAAGTGCCAAATGTAGGTTATCCTAGGGATACCATAAGTATTGTACTTATACATCTCACAAGAGAACAATTAGATTGTTACTCACCATACGGTTTTCCTGAAAGGAATACCGATATGCAGTGGTAAGTGGGAGGATAGTATAACTCGATGGAAATCAGAGTAATATTGTTCAAGGCACTGAATCTTAATGGAACATGAATAGTTCATCCAGGATGAGACTATTACCATTAATCTTCAAATACACAAAAACCGCGTAAGTCGGACAGAGTCGGAAAACAACCTGGGGTATGGGTTTCTGATCTAACCTTATAAAGATGTGAATCTTATTGAGGAATACCAACTAACTGACTACGTATGAGGAAGTGATACAAGGTATCAACTCCCTAATTATGGCAAAGTGCCATATAATCCGAAATGGATTCCATGTATATCAACCAGTTTGGATACTAGTTGATGTACCACAGCATTGTGCCTAATGGTACTTAAAAGTCTTCTAGGAAGACATACATGGATGGCGACATACCAGCGTATAAAGCTAGGCTTTTAACGGAAAGGTATCGTTATCAACATTGTGTTGATTACGATTCAACCTTTTACCTGTTGCCACCGTAAATCCATTTGGATAATGCTTGTTATTCGATCCATGATTGGATTGAAGCAAGCATTAGGTTCTTGGAATTATCGTTTTGATATAATCATAATGATGTATGATTTAATTCAAAATGAAAATAATTCTAGTGTATATATAAGAAGGTTAGTGGGAGCGCACTGACAGTGGCTGTCCTATAAAATAATGATAATACATCATTTCTTGGAAATGATATTCCCATAAAATAAATATCGGCGAAAGCTTGGCTTTCGAAATACTCTCCTAGAAACCGTACATTGAAAATGTACAACACCTGGTGTATCATACTCTTTGAGCATATGGATTCACAAACAGGGCAATCCGAGTGATAGTCACTGGATTAATGTTAAAACATCCATTAGTATCTTAGAGAACTAAGGATGCTGTCTTAGTCTATGGAGAAGGAGAACTTGAAGTGACTGGGATCACTGTAGCAAGTTTCCTATAACTGATAAAGATGACTAAAAGTCGCAAACGGTACTATATAGTTTGAATAACGGTAAAATGAGCTGGAAATCTTCCGAGCAAGATTCTGTTGCCGAATAAACAACAAATACGGATTATTGCTGCAGCTGAGGCAGCAATAGAAGCTTTTGGGTCGATAATAAATCTAATTAGATTAGATATAATTCTGTTAGTGGCTGAGCTAGGCGTCAGCACAGACTAAGGAATTAAAGGTCTCATCGACGATCCAGATATATACTTCTATATTCATCTGATTCGTTCGGATCATACATCGTGGCGATGTGATGATCATGTAAATCGCATCGGATGATAATCATGCAAATCCGCTGACGAAAACCTTTTCTCAGCAGTTTGAGCCAACCGTACAAGTTCGGGTGTTAGACACTCGAGTGACTGGCTATGTGCCAAGTGGGAGATTGTTGGATAATACCCATAGCGTCACTATTTGTACAGATCATGGTGTTGTTGTACAAATTAACTATGTGACAAAGGAGATTGCACTCTTATCATTTGTGATTAGATCACCTTAGATATATAAATGATGAGAGGTCACTATGATTTGTTCCTGGACGGAGAATGATATGAGACAATATCAGTCCACGTAGGATAAATCATTAAATATCCCTAGTCGTAGTATTATCGAGACAGGACATCGATAATGCGGAATAGGCTAGTATTGCACTTGTGCGCGTTGTGAGGGCACAACGGCATAGTTCTCATATATTTAAGTATTGGATACTTATGCAAGTGCGATAGGAGGTTGTGTTTCACCGATGGTACGGGAAACAGCTTCGCTCTGGATAGACCCCTCGGAATCCCATTGGTATTATGACTATGTGTCTATGGGAGTCCGACATCAGGGTAGGTGTATTTGGTCTTAACCTGAGACTTGCACCGCTAATACTTACGATAATCGGTAGACTTTGGTCTTGGTGGTACAGGGCTTTAACCGGTTCTGCGTACACCACTTCTGGGTTTATCAGAGAGTCGTAGTGTATTGGGTGTGATGTCAAGATGGAAGTATCACTTCAGTCATAGTGGAGATGATGTCACGCAGAATACGGTACTAGTGCTCTTGAGTGATGCGCATCCAATCATGATATTATGACCAGGTCATGAATATCTGATTATAGAGACTAGTTACCAGACATCCGACATGTGCTTCGGACGGGGCAGACACTTATCCATCCCCAGCCCTAGTATGTGACTATCCGATACTGGGCCGATACACAATATACGGTATACTACTACTTGATACAGATCTATATATTCCTGTAAGAATATTTCTGGAGAATTGGGTAGGCATGGCGCTTTGCTAGAAGCCAACCTTGTCATGTAAATCGGTATAAACGTAGTACGAGGTACTTACGTGTTCGGATAGTCCGATAACCGTATTTACTGCCAACATATCCGGAGATCTCATGGGAATTCCCGAAGATTCACCGATGATGTATAACTCGCACTTTAATTAATCTGGGATTAATTAGAAGAGAGAGAAAATTAATCTGGGATTAATTGCGGAGATATTTTATCTGGGATAAAATATTAATTAAAGAGAGATAACGATTAATTTGGAATTAATCGATAAAATAATATATTCGATATATTATAAGAAATTAGATTTCGACGCGGAATTAAAATTAGATTTTAATTCGGGCGAACGAATTAATTTAGAATCAATTCGTTAGCGACGTGAATAGTGAATTCGCTAGGTGTAATTATTTAATTACGACGCAACGGAAAATTCGTTAATTTGGAATTAGCGAACTCGAGCCCGAGTGTGATTGCGAGCGCATTCGCATTTCGAATTCGAACGCGGCACGCAAGTCACATCAAGCGTCAAATCACTAGTCACATCAATTGTCAAATCACTTGTCACTTTGAGTGATGTGATATGACATATTGTCACTTTATTAAAGTGACTTGATGTGAATAGTGAAATGTGATGGCTTGAAAGTTGATTGGACTTGTACTTTTGACTTTTGATTTAAAGTATAATATATGTTTATTTATTTATTTACTTGGTAATAATTTAATAATAAAACATATATAAAGCTTTTTATTCTCTCTCTTCCATGACCTACTATTCACGGTTTTTGTTGAAAATGGGTTCCCTTCATTTTCTTCTTCTTCTCTCACGGCTTTGAGCCAAAATCTTCTTCATTCTTTTGGTTTGATCAAAGATAAAGAATAAGAAAGAGTGCTAGCACACACATGGGTTATACTATGGTGATAGGGAAACGAATTTATGAGCTTGGAATCATTTTTGGAGCTTGAAGCTTGGAGCTTCAATGGAGGTCTTCAATGGCCGATTTTGGAGGAGCCAAAACAGAACAAAAACGTGCAGTCCAGCAGCTCAAGGAGCACAAAACCGAGCTTCAACAAGGAGGAAAATGGGTTTTGTTCTTCGCATCTCAAACCGTTCAATGTGAGTTATGTTTCCGCCTTACTCCTTTGATGTGTTCATGCGTTTTTTGTGCTTGATTTCATGATTCTTGGGACCTATATTAGAACTCAACAATGGTATCTTGAGCTATTATCAAGCATGAAAAAGTTAGGGTTAAAATTGGGTAAACTCGATTTAGGTATGATTTGGTTGAATTGTTTGATGAAGTATGCTTGAATGAGGTTGAATTGAAGTTGTGTATGATAAATTTCATGAAATTGGATTGGATTCAATTTTCCCTAAATTTTGGGCATGACAAATTGGGTAAAATCAATTGAAGCATGATTGATTAAATTGATTGATTAAGTATGCTTAAATGTTGTTGAATTAATGATTGATTGGATCAATTTGAAGAAATTATGTTTGGAACAAATTTCCCCAATTTTTTATGTTGGCATAAAGTGACAAATTTGGGTAAACTTGATTTTGAGCATATTTTGTGAAATTGGATGAATGAGAATGCTTAAAGTATGTTTAATTTATGATTGATTGGATCAATTTGAAGAAATTATGTTTGGAACAAATTTCCCATGCGCATCACATCATAATGCATATAAAAGTAAAGACAACAATATTGGACTTCGTATCCCCGACTGGACACGTCTTACATTCAACCGAATATACATTATCCGGCGCGGCAAAGCATCGTGGTAAAGGCTTTTAACCCCTCGACATGGAGGAACTTTAATCCAACTTACTAAGCCCATGCGCTAATAACATAATGTATATAAAAATAAAGACAACAATATCAGACTTCGTATACCCGATTGAACACATCTTACATTCGACCGAATATACATCATCTGGCGTGGTAAAGCATCGTGGTAAAGGATTTTAACCCCTCGACATGGAGGACCTTTAATCCAACTTACTAAGCCCATACGCTAACAACATAATGCATATAAAAAATAAAGACAACAATATCGGACTTTGTATACCCGATTGAACACATCTTGCATTCAACCGAATATACATCATCCGGCGCGGAAAACATTGTGGTAAAGGATTTTAACCCCTCGAAATGGAGGACCTTTAATCCAACTTACTAAGCCCATGCGATTTATCTCATCATTACACAAACAAATAACATACAGAAATTAAATAACGGATAATAAACAAACAAGACAAAATAAATCGAAATATGTGCTGTTTGCTCGAGTGGTACGTGGAGTTGTATCTCAAGTACATACCGCACTACCGTCCATTCAGATTTGGCTACGGAGTTTACGTCTGGGTTTCCATCCTATATACCACAAGAGGTGACACATTTTCTATTATATTCAAGGGCCATAATGCACATCATTCCACAATACTCATGCAAATAATAAACAATAAAAATACGAATGAAAATAGATGTAAAAAGTGCCCTCAGGTCTAACCTTTTTCTGTCGACTCTCGGAAACGCGTTACAAGGCCGTTGGAATGGCTAATACTCCGCAACTTTTCTGGTTCACTGGTCCACGTCTTTCCTTGCTGTTTCGCTGCTCAAGCTATTGTTTTCACTCCGTTTGCTGCTATTTTGCTGCTGTTTTTTAGTCACTGTTTTTGCTGCATAAAGCTACTATTTTGCGGTTAAGAGGGCTGCTATTTTTATGGGTTTTTGGCTGCTATTTTTATGGGTTTTTGGCTGCTGTTTCGGGTGCAGTTTTGGGCAGTTTCAGGGACTTTTTTGGGTGTAGTTTTAGGCAGTTTCAATGACTGTTTTGGGTGCTTTTTTGTTACTATTTTGGTCGGTTATTGAGGGACTGTTTCAGGCTATTTTCACGGTAATATAAGAGGTTTCAGGAGGCTGTTTGCGTGGGGACTTTAGGGTTTTTGTGGCTTTTGTCAGTCAGTGGGTGTGTTGTTTACGTGTTGTGTATTTTGTAGTTAGTGGGCTGTGCGTTTTTTGGCTTTTGCGTGTGTGTTGTGTGTCTTTGAGGGAGTGGCGTGCATATGATTTGTTAAGGGGCTGTCGGCGTGGTGGTGTTTATGGCTAGTGAGTGAGTATGTGCGTGTCAGTGAGGGTAAAAGGCGTGAGTGTTGTCTTTGTGGCCGAGAGAGAATTGCCGAGAGTAGATAGATAGGGTTTATTGTTTTGTGTGTGTTATTGCCGTGTGGTGTGAATGAGAGAAGCCAATGAAGTGTTGGTTTTGGGTTTCTTTTATAGACAAAGGCTAGGGTTTCCATGTGCTTGAATAGGAAGGAGACCAATTAGTATCATACAAGGAAAACCTATTAGTTGATTGGAGACAAGATTTGTTTTAATTAGGGAGTTAATATATTTGATTTATCTTAATTAGGCATGCAATTATTTAGATTTTATTTGTTTTATTTTTTTTCCCATGTGTTAAATATGTATTTCAGTATCTTGGATATGTTTTTATGGGCTTGGGCGTGTGTGGGCTTGGCTTGGGCGTGTGGTTTGATGTGTTTTTCAAGGGTTTTGGGCCAAGGTTAAATTATTTGCGGGGTTTTAGGCTAAAGGTGTTTTAAAACAGAGGTCCAACAAGCGAGCCCGAAGCTAAACAAGCGAACTAAATCCAACAAAAATCTCAATTTCTGACTTTTCCCTTCCGACGTCCGTTTCCCGCAATTTCCGCGACTTAAAAGGTAGTGTCTCCAAATGAGACTCATCATAGGGACTTATATGCAAAAATGCAGTGCCTACACTCGTAATCTCCCAATCTCCATTTTCGTGAAAGAATGTCTTTCATGAATTTGACATAGCTGGGCATTTGTTCCAAAGCTTCTGCAAATGGAATGTTGATATGCAGTTTTTTGAACACCTCCAAGAATCGAGCAAACTGCTTGTCCAATTTGTTTTTCTAGAGACGCTGTGGAAAAGGTGGAGGTAGAGTGATTCTTTCTAGTTCTTTTTCCTTTGCGTCTTTTTCCTCCATCTGTGGAACTGCTTCTTTTGGAACTTCCTCAATGGATGCCCTGATTCCAACATCTTTGTTGATTTTAGTACCGCTTTTTAAAATGATGGCATGACACTGCTCCTTCCCCATGTTCCTTGGATTTGAATATGTGTTGCTGGGAAGATTTCCTGGCGGTCTGTAACTCTGAGCATTGGCCAGTTGTCCAATTTGATTCTCCAGTGCTTTAATGGAAGCAGATTGAGTTTGAAACATAGCATCATATTTTATTAGCTGATATAATATATTGACTTTGCGTGATATTACCAACCAGCCATATAGGCGGTATGCTGATTAAGTCAAATTAATAATTAATTACCAACCGACCAACAAGGCAGTATCCTCATTAAGTCAGGTTAAAAACAATTTAAATAATTACCAACCGATATAAATTATAATTAAGGGAGATTAATCTAAATATTAGTAATAAAAGCTTTACCTTTAACCCCAACAAGAGAGAGTTACCTCATCATTACTGAAAAGTAAAAACTGAAGAGTAAAGAAAGGAAAGTACTATTGCATAAAAGTAAATTGCAGAAAGTAAAGACTGAAAAGTAAAGAAAAGAAAGTGAAATGCGAAAATTAATTACTGAAAGCTGTAAATAAAGAAACAAGATACAATCTTCTTAGTATTCTTAAGGAATTACATAGAAGGAAGTATGAAATCAGATCTGAAAATTCGGCCTCAATTTATAGACTTTTTTTGGTCGAGCGTGTCGCGACGCGTCACCATTGCACGTCGCGACGCGCTGACGTGGCATGTGCTGATTGGATGCTTTGATCTCTTATCCGTTGACGTTACGATGAGGAATCTATCGGCCTAATAGAATGCTGACATGTGGCAGATTTGGATGATTAACTCAATAATTATGATGACGTGGCGATGTGGATTGTCGGCAGCATGTGATGGTGACACATGGCGCAATGTGATTTGTTGATGATGACGTGGACGACAAGTGGAAGAATGACTCGGTATGCCACTGACGTGGATGACACGTGGCAGACACGTGGATGACACATGGCTGATGATGATTGTCGGTAACATGTGATGGTGACACGTGGTACGGCGAACGTTAGCAGATTTGATGTGATGTTGACACATGGCAGGCGCACGTTAGCAAGATCAAACTTCTCAGATTTTGACACATTTCTCGGCGTATTTTATCAGGCACACGGTGCATGTTAACGATCACGATGCGCCGTTCGTGTCGCGACGCGCAAAATGACCATTTTGCCATTTTTTGTCCTTTTTCACTGTTTTGGCCCCGAATCACCTCAAGAGAGTCCTGAAACTTTATTTATCTACAAAATAACACAAAATACATCAAAATATTCATAAAACTCAAGAAACTATATAAAATATTAGGTCAAATGAGTGGGAAATAGTGATATATTTACCACTCATCACACCCTCAAACCTAACATTTTGCTAGTCCTCGAGCAAAACAACAAAATAAAATAACATAAACATCTTTAAAATAAAGATTAAGCTAAGCCACTTTCGTAGGGATCACGATTGCATTTAGCGTATGAAACAAGCCTTTAAACCCCTAGGTGTCCCTAGTGGACGAGTTGAAGTCTCGTGAGGGCTTACAGCAACGATACCCACAAACGTTTGATAAGAGTAAGAAGATAGTAAAACTAATACACACAAAAACAAAAAGACAAGAGAAAATAGAATAAAAAAGTTAGTGGCTAAACATGTGAAACTTCTTATCCAAGTTAAAAGTTGTTTTCTTTCTTTTTAAATTACCGAATAAGTAAATTTTCCGATTATTTTTACCATTCTCCATACACACAGCCAACAAAATATTAATCAACTCATTTTTCCCCACAATAGTCACAAGTGTAGTTGAAAAGAAAGCAATATTTTTGTCCTAAAGTTATATCAGAATTCACACATTTTTAAGTAATGGAATATTTTTTTGATTTTTTTTTAATTTTTTTATTATATACAATATATTCCATCCATGTAGCGAGCTTTAGGCCAATAACTCCCAAACTAGTTGGTTTTAGGGCACTAGGTGTTAAGACACCCCTGCAGACTTAATTACTCAGACTTCAGATATATATATATATATATATATATAATATATATATATATATATATATATTTTCTATCTTTGATCCATGTAGCGAGCTTTGGGCCAGTGACTCCTAAACTAGTTGGCTTTAGGGCACTAGGTGTTAAAAAACACCCATAAGTACTTAATAACTCGGATCTATGACGTTGTTTTTTTTATATCCCATCGTTTTTTAGATGCTTCCTCCAATTAAACAAGAGCAATGAATATTACAAACTTGTCAATTACTACTCATGTCTGTATGTTACTATGTATGTTGATAATACTTGTCAATTGAGCATATGAAGATCCATTTTAATCAGTTTTATGGAGAATTCACAAATTAAATATTTCAAAATGAAATAAACAAAAATTTACTTGTTCCGAAATAGGTTGAGATACGTCTCAGGAGTGGAAATTCCTTACTCGGCTATCTCTTACACCAATTTCACCTGATTAATCAAATTAAAAACACAAAAACACAAAATATTTTTTTGATTTTTGTAAAATTTTTCAATTTTTTTTTCGAAACTTTTGGACTAAAAATAAAACAACCTTAAAACAAAATACTACAACTATTCCCCTCCCCCAAACCTAAATGAGACATTGTCCCCAATGTCTTAAAAAGTAGAAGATGAGTTTTAGAAGATAGTACCTGAGTAGCTGAAATTAAAATGAAAACTAAAGGTTAAGATCCAGATTTATCCGACGCTTTTTACCACGATCATTATCAGACAAGTTTATCTGAGAAATGATAGGGTCAATTTGTGGTTCAAAAGAAAAGATTCGGTCAATTAAATCCTGGGTAGTTCTGGCAGTGAAGAGGAGTTCTTTTATAAGTTTTGACACGAACCCATTTCTCCGAGCATAATCAAGAAACACATAAAGAAAATCATAAATTCCATCTGCATTAAACAGTCCAAGCGGTTTCTGGTGTATGTTCAAGTTTTCCCAAGATAGTACTGTAAAGATTTCCTCCATCATGCCCAAGCCACATGGCAAAGCAATAAAAGCATCAACACGGTTAATCATTTCTACCAGTCGTTCAGACATACCTGGCATAATTAGTTCCTCTCCGTTTGATGATCCTATTAGATTCGCTTCCGCCAAAGGTTTTGGGATGATTCCCAAGACTTGACTACCTCTATCATGTACGGCCTTTGCAACGACCCCCATTAGTCCAAGATTGCCACCGCCATATACTAGGTGCATATTCCTTTCAGCTAAGACTCGACCCAATTCCTGTGCTGCCGCTACGTATTGTGGCTTAGTACCAACACTAGTACCACAAAAGACACAGATATTTACAACCCGTGTTCTTGAAGTGGCTTCCATTTTTATGTATTTCTTTCTCAACACTGGATGCCTTCAAAAGTGCAATGATGAGTTTAATTTATAGATCCTGAAAAGGGTGAGTAATAATAGCACTAGTATCTTCCAAATGACTATTAGTAGCAAACAGTAAAATAAATCGTGAAATGTCAAAAAGGTCTGGATCTTGTCGGAGAAAATAACAAAACAAGTCAAAATTAAAAGACAAAGAAAATAATATTTACAAGAAAGTAACAGCTTGATTGACGTCTATGCGTCAGGGACAAGCTTCCCATCCAATTTTCTTATAAATTGGTAAATAGGGTCTTTTTGAGTGAGATTCCCGAGACTGTACTGTTGTCTTTCTTTTCGAAATTGTGCATATAACATACGAATTTCATGATATATATATCCACTGGGATGCATCTCAAGAGTCTTAGATATGTCATCCAAAGACTCCTTACTCAAGCCATCCCTAATGAAATTAATCTTATCTTCGCGGTTATCAGACATCATTCCTAAAGAACGACAATGAGTATTACATGTCATACGAGCACATTTATAGCAAACACCCATTCTTTTAGCTCTTCTCTTTTTAGCAAATGTGCTTCTTCCTAAACCAGGCAGATGTGAAACAAAAGATTCAGAAGACTCACCTGCCAATCGGACCCGTGCTTCAATAATCCAATGAATGTCATTAGGAATACCTTTGATCATCAGTAGTCTTCTCCGTTCCAAGCGAGCTTTGTAGACTTTCATAAGAGAGTTTTGAGGGAGAGAAGGAAATTGCTTGTGAAGATTTGCGAGAACTTCTTCCATTCTGAAATGAATTTACCTGCAAAAATTAAACACACCAAATCTCAATATATACACAAATTGCATGGGTTGCATCCCAGCTAGCGCTAAGTTTAAAGTCATCAGCTAGACATGACTTCTCGAACGTTAGGCTGGATCTGAAAGTGTGACACTTTCTTTTTGTTGCTCAAATGATTCTTCCCAGTAGTGCTTGACACGCTTGTTTTTAACCTTGAATATTTGTTGGAGTTGGGATCATGTAACTCAACGGCTTTATCTGGTAAAACTTTGGTGATTAAGAATGGACCTTACCACCGTGATTTTGACTTCCATGGAAAGAGTTTCAACCTTGATTTTTTTAACAGTACCCTCTGCCCTGGTTCTAGTTGTATGCGCACTAACTTCTCATCATGTTTCTTCTTGGCCTTTTTTTGTACAATTTGGCATTCTCAAAAGGATGAATGTGAAATTCCTCCAATTCATTGAGCTGGTGGAAATGGTTTTCTTCTGTTGCTTGTAGTGCAAGAATAGGCTTTTTTTAGTGCGCAATACGCCTTATCTTCAGGCTTCACAGACAGTTTTTCAGTAGAACTTTGCATTTCATTGGAGTTCTTGATGGTACTATATATCACATCAAGTCTGAAATATTCCTCTTTCTTTTCGTCATCTGGGAAATTCATGGCTTTGAAAATATTGAATGTTACTTCTTGGTCATGTACCCTCATGGTTAGTTCTCATTTTTGTACATCAATAATGGTTCGACCTGTAGCCAAGAATGGTCTCCCGAGGATGATCGGCACGTCTTCGTATTCCTTCATATTAAGGACAATAAAATCTGATGGGAAAATAAATTGTCAACTTTGACCAGCACATCTTCAACTACACCTCTAGGAAATACGAGCGTTATATCAGCAAGTTGTAGAGAGACTGATGTGGGCATTGTTTCTCCAATATGTAATTTCTTGAAAATAGAAAAAGACATCAAGTTAACACTTGCACCTAGATCACACAAAGCCTTACCGAAATCATATTCTCCAATGGTGCATGGGACAGTGAAACTGCCAGGATCTTTCAACTTTGGGGGAAGCTTCCTCTGAATGATGGCACTGCATTCTTCTGATAATGCTATTGTCTTGTAATCTCCCAATCTCCATTTTCGTGAAAGAATGTCTTTCATGAATTTGACATAGTTGGGCATTTGTTCCAACGTTTCTGCAAATGGAATGTTGATATGCAACTTTTTGAAGATCTCCAAGAATCGGGAAAACTACTTGTCTAGTTTATTCTTCTGGAGACGTTATGGAAAAAGTTGGAGGTATAGTGATTCTTTCTCGATATTTTTCCTTTGCTTCTTTTTCCTCCATCTATGGAACTTCTTCGCTGATTTCTTTTGGAACTTCCTCAACAGTTGCCTTGACTCCAATATTTTTGTTAATTTCAGTACCGCTTTTTAATATGATGGCATGACATTGCACCTTCCCCATGTTCCTCAGATTTGGTTCAATGTTGCTAGGAAGGTTACCTGGTGGTCTGTAACTCTGATCATTGGCCAGTTGTCTAATTTGATTCGCCAGTGCTTTAATAGAAGCAGATTGACTTTGAATTAATGCTGTTTGGGTTTGAAACAAAGCATCATACCTAGCTGCTTGAGAGTCGTGTTTTGCTTCTATCTTTTTCAAGGCTTGGCCAAAAGATCTGGAGTGTTGAAACTGGCAAAGGCAAAATCATTATAATCTTCTAGGAAGATAAAAGACATATCCCAAAATGTCTGCTTAAATATGGCAAACGGGATCGCGGAAGCGTAACTGCCGTTTGGACAAAGCAGACATGAAGGAATTGAAGACAAGCAAGGCTCTGACTTCAAATATGTTTGTCATATTATGTTCACTACTAGTATTAAAATTAGATTTTAAAAACTTAGTGTGGTTCATAAATACATTGATGTTCAGAATCTGCTATGAGCAGGATACTGACCTCAATTGAGATTAATCTGCAATTTGGAAACGGGACGAAAGTCGCTGTTTTAACCGCAGAAACCTAAGTTTAGGAACTACCTTCGGGTGTGTACTTAAATTTGGAAATTGTTATAATGTAACTAGTTTGACTAGAAACATTATCTCTATATCAGTGTTTAACCGGCTGCGGGTGAACCTTTATATTCTAGAACACTAAAGTGTTTTATTATATAAAGATGATATTGAGATAAACACATTAGATGTGAATAACATAATTTATATTTTGAATATAAATAAATTTCAAATATATAACATGACAAACAAATAGCTCGAATTGATTTGATCAGAAGAAACTAATTGTGGCATTGTTGTCTGGGACACAATTAAACAAGACTCATATATCCGCACTTTTGAAGAGTGGATACTCGGACTGATTTGATTCCATTCAAATAAAGTCTACAAATCTAGTTTATTAGGCAAAGTGCCTAAAACACCTTTACTTGGTAAAAGTGTAAAAGCCACCTATCTGTTAGCCCTAGTTCATAGTGAAGCAAGTGGGCCCATGTCTAGCTAGGCTAGATGTGGATGAATATTTCGTGACCTTTACGGATGTGGCATCGCGTTATGGTTATGTATTTTTTTTTGAAGAAAACAAATCAGAAAATTTTAAAAGTTTCGACACGAAATAGACAAATAGATCGGCTAAAGTATTAAACCATCACGGTTAGACCGTAATGGAAAATACTTAAGCAATAAGTTTCTAATATACTTGAAAGAGTAAAGTATTCTTTCAAATGAGGACTCCTCCCAGAACACGTCAGTTTGACAGTGTGTCCGAACGGATTAACCGAATTGTGTTAGACATGATAAGGTTAATCATGAGTCGCTCTGAGCTACTATTTCCTTCAACGGATAAGCATTAGATAGTGCATAACTTATTTAGAATAAGGTTCCATAATAATCTGTTTGACAGATTTCATATTAGATATGAACAGGAAGAAACCAGGTTTCTCATTCCTGAATATTTGGGTATGCTAGGCATATGTTTGGATGATACCAAACCAGAACCCAAATTGGATAAGTGCCAATTGTAGGTTATCCTAGGGATACCATAAGTATTGTACTTGTACAACTCACATGAGAACAATGTAATTGTTGCTCACCATGCGTTTTTCCTAAGAGGAATACCTATATGCAGTGGTAAGTGGGAGGATAGTAAAACTCGATGAAAATCGGAGTAATACTGTTTCAGGCACCGAATCTTAATGGAACATAATAGTTCATCAATGATGAAACTATACCATAATCTTCGAATACACAAGAACCGCGTATGTCTGAGAGAGTCAGAAAACAACCTAGGGTATGGGTTTCTGATCTCACCTCATAAAGATGTCAATCTTATTGAGGTATACCAACTGACTACGTATGAGGAAGTGATACATGGTATCGACTCCCTATTATGACAAAGTGTCATGAATCCGAAATGGATTCCATGTATACCAACTATGTTTGGATACTAGTTGATGTACCGCAAGGCATTGTGCCTATTGGTACTATATAAGTCTTCAAGGAAGACATACATGGAAGGCAACATACCAACGTACGAAGTTAGGCTTTTAGCAGAAATGTATCGTTATCAACATTGTGTTGATTACGATTCAACCTTTTAAATGTTGCCACGGTAAATCCATTTGGATAATGCTTGCTGAAGCTGCATGTTTCATGTATGAAATATGACAGCTTAACGGGAAAATAGCTTTCCTGAAAAGGAAACCTTTCGGAGGATGTTTAAAACATCATGTCGGTTTTGTCGTACCATAACTAGCAAACAAGGTTTGCGGGTTATTCGATCCATGTTTGGATTGAAGCAGGCATATGTTCTTGGAATTATCATTTTGATGTAATCATAATGGTTTATGATTTAATTCAAAACGAAATGATTCTTGTGTATATAAGAGGGTTAGTGGGAGCGCACTGACAGTGGCTGTCCAATAAATAATGATAATATGTCATTTCTTGGAAATGATATTCCCATAAAAATAATCGGTGAAAGCTTGGCTTTCGAAAACTCTCCGAGAACCCGTACATTGAAAAATGTACGCGACCTGGTGTCTCATACGCTTTGAGCATATGGATTCATAAACAGGCCAATCCAAGTGATAGTCACTGGATTGATGTTAAGAACATCCATTAGTATCTTAGAGAACTAAGGATGTTGTCTTAATCTATGGAGAAGGAGAACTTGAGGTGACCGGGATCACTGTAGCAAGTTTCCTAAACCGATAAGATGACTAAAATTCGCAAACGGTACTATACAGTTTGAATAACGGAACAGTGAGCTGGAAATCTTCCAAGCAAGATACTGTTACCGAATAAACAACAAATACGGGTGAATTGCAGCAGCTGAGGCAGCAATAGAAGCCTTCTGGGTCGATAAACAAATCTAATTAGATTAGATATAATTCTGTTAGCAGCTGAGCTAGGCTTGAGCACAGGCTAAAGAATTAATGGTCTCATTAACGATCCAGATATATACTTCGTTATTCATCTGATTCGTTCGGATCATACATCGTGGCGATGTGATGATCGTATAAATCGCATCAGACGATAATCATGCAAATCCGCTGACGAAAGCATTTCTCAGCAATTTGTCGAGTGACTGGCTGTAGGCCAAGTGGGAGATTGTTGGACAATTATGACCCATAGCGTCACTATTTGTACAGATCATAGTGTTGTTGTATAAATTAACTATGTGACAAAGGAGATTGTACTCTTATCATTTGTGATTAGATCAGCTAGATATATAAATGATAGGAGGTCCATATGAATTGTTCCTGGACGGAGAATGATATGAGACAGTATCAGTCCACGAAGGATAAATCATTAAATATCCCTAGTCAGAGTATTATCGAGATTGGACATCGATAAATACGTAAAAGACTAGTATTACACTTGTGCGCGTTGTGAGGGTATAACGACATAGTTCTCATATATTTGGGTATAGGATACTCATGCAAGTGTAATATGAGGTTGTGTTTTACCGATGGTACGGGAAACAGCTTCGCTCTGGATAGACCCCCTCGGAATTCCATTGGTAGTATGACTATGTGTCTATGGAAGTCCGAAATCAGGGTAGGTGTATTTGGTCTTAACCTGAGACTTGCACCGCTAATACTTGCGACAATCAATATACTTTGGTTGCGGTCGTCCAGGACTTTAACAGGTTCTGTGTACGCCAATACTGGGTATATTGAGAATCGTAGTGTGTTGGGTGGTGATGTTAAGCGGAAGTATCACTCCAGTCATAGTGGAGATGATGGTCACGTAGGATACGGGACTGGTTCTCTTAAATGCTGCAGCTATCGGGATAAAATGACAAGGTCATGTTTATCCGATTATAGAGACTAGTCACCAGACATCCGACATGTGCTTCGTACGGGGCAGACACAATTCCAGCCCCAGGCCTAGCACATGATCATCTGATACTAGACAGAAATACGCAATACTACATATACTACGCCTGATATAGATCCTTTATTCCTATAAGGATATTTCCGGAGAATTGGGTAGGCATGACGCTTTGCTAGAGGCCAACCTTATCTTGTAAATCGGTATAAACGTAGTACGAGGTACTTACGTGTTCGGATAGTCCGACGACCAAATTTACTACCAACATATCCGGGGATCTCATGGGTCGCTTCCCAAAGATTCCCAGATGACGTATGACTCGCACTCTAAATTAATTTGGGATTAATTAGTGAGAGAGAAAATTAATCTAGGATTAATTGCGGAGATATTTTATCTAGGATAAAATATCCATTAAAGAGAGATAACGATTAATTTGGAATTAATCGGTTTAATTAATATATTTGATATATTTAACGACATTATATTTCGACGCGGAATTAAAATTAGATTTTAATTTAGGCGAATGAATTAATTTAGAATTAATTCGTTAGCGATGTGAATAGTGACTTCTCTAGGCGTAATCATTTAATTACGACGCAACAGAAAATTCGTTAATTTGGAATTAGCGAACCCGAGCCCGAGATTATTTGCGAGCGTATTCGCATTTGAGTGATGTGACTTGACAACTTGATTGATGTAAGTTGATGTTTGAGTGTTTGACACTCAAATGTGATGGTTGATGTGAGTTGTTGGATTAATTAAAATCTATTTACCTTATTTGATTTTGGTAATTGATTTTAATATTGGTTGGTGTATTAGATACACAATAACAATTACAACACACACAACTCTCTCATCATTCTTCTTTCTTCTCTAAAACATGCCCAAAGGGCTATTTTTCTCTCCTCTGCACACAGCTCACTGCCGTGAGTTTGGGAAGCAAGAGTTGGAAATTTGTGGTAAATTTCTTGAGTGCTAGCACACTTAGGAGACATGCGAATGTGATGGGGAAGTCCACCCATGAGCCGGGAATCATTTCACGAAGCTTGGACCTTGACGAAGTTGATCCACGAAGCCAAACTAGTGAGCAGAAACTACTCACTGCCGAATGCAGTGAAGGGCAGAAAGAAAAGTTTTTTGTTGCCTCCGCGTCACTCAACCGATCGATATGAGTATTCCACAACTTCTCGATTGTTATTCACACATATTTTCATGCTTATTATTGATCTTGGGACCTTAATAGAAACCAACACTACCGACCCGACCTAATGAAAAGATATCAGATTCGGCAGCATTTAAGCGTCTTTGGAGGCCGATTCGAGGTATTCTGTGACTCCTGAACCGACCTTGTAAATAAGCAAGGAAGAGGATCAAGCACCATTCGCCTCAGCGTGCTGTCCGAGGATCGATGTTGGGTTTGTAGTATCTTGTGCTTATGTATGATTGACATAAACCCTACATAAAGGTTTGAGCCTCCAAATGGCTGATGGGACGGGGGTAGGTCAGAGACTTTTCCTCTGACACACGAAATAATGTTGGAGTGTTTGAGTTACAGGTTTTCATGTGGGCAAAACGTGTAGCAGAGGACAAAAGGTGATAATGATGACTTTCTGCTGGCAGAGTGGTTTAGTCAGAAGACCAGAGCTGCAGTTTGCAGAGTGGTTGAGGAAAAGGAGCTTGGGCGTCACGAGTTGGTGAAACAATAGGTTTAGAAACCTATAAAAAGGAGTTGAAGACTTAGATTCAAGGGTTAGCAATTTTTACATTTCACTACTTGTAAAGAGAGCCCGAAAAACTTAGTGAGAGAGAGAAAGATGGTCGGTTTTGACCCAAACAAGTAATAAAAAAATTTCCTCTTTGTTCTCATGGACGTAGGTTGGAGCCACTCTCCGCTGAACCACGTTAACCTCTTGATTTTTCTGTGATTTTCTATTTACTTTCCAAGTTTGCTTTGGTTTCCAACTAACTAAACAAATTCACTGATTATGAGAGGTTTGTTCGAGGGGCTGAATTCCCATAACAACCTTGGAATGAAAAACAATCGTCAATATATATATATATATATATATATAATATATATATATATATATATAATGAAATTACCTACAAGCTCTTAAACAATACTATATCCAAGAAGGGGAGGGGGTGAATTGGGTACTTGAAATATAATACGGAATTATTTTTTTTTCAATATTAAGTTACTTAGTCAGTATATTTACTAATTATGCTTAGAATTCTATTTGCACAATTAATATATTCAATAATGAATAATAAATAAAATATCGATTTTACTTTAATTGTCCAAAAGTGATTAACAATATTAATTTTAACAATGGCAAGTTATATATTATATGGAAGAATAATATGAAACTTGCAATAAATAAATGAGATAGGGATAGAAAAATTGACACTGGATTTATAGTGGTTCGGCCAACTCCTTGCCTACGTTAACTACTTCAAGCCATGCTTGAAACTTTCTACTAAGTTTCAATAAAATTTTACAACTACGAGGACTTTGAACCAATGCTCCTCTCTAAGCTTTACACAAATCCACCACTGAGAGCAATCAACACTCACACAAGGGATTTCCACACAAGTGTTCGATAAATGAAATTTTAACAACAATAATTTGGGTACTCACAAAATATTACAAAGAAGATTGAAATATGAGTATCACAACCCAAATATATCAAAGCTCACTAATATGAATATGAAGATAAAGTATGAATTTTTTGATCTAGAGAGTGTAAGATATTGAAGATTTATAAAAACTCTCTTTTATGTGTTTGAAGTTTTTCAAGAGTGTGTAAAAATGTATGAAGATGTTGTTTTTCTCTGAAAATAAATTCCCCATGCAAAAATGAAACCAACCTTCAATTTATAGGCTTAAAACGTAATATAGCCGTTTTTCTATTATGAGACAGGTATGCCGGTCTTCAGTATCGGTATGTTGGTCTGACATTTCCAACGGCTCCTAAAATTTTTTCAGTTGTGCATTCAAACAAAATACTGATAGGTATGGAAACCGATATGAAATGTTCTAGCTCCACAATGTGTGCAAAACTTCAAGTCCCACGGGCCTGGTATTGGTATGCCGATTTCAGAGACCGATATGTCAGTTTCAATAACCATAGCAATCCTGACAATGCTCATTATTTTGACCATAACGTACTCTAGAAAACTCCAAATCAAGCTCCGTAAATTTATACATAAACTAGACATATAGAACTATCATTTTTAAAATATTCAACTTCAAAAATCGTAAGATGAATGTTACAAAATTTTCTAAAGTGACAGGTATGGACTGATGAGTGGTAAATCTATCACTATTTCCCACTCATTTAACCTAATATTTTGTATAGTTTCTTGAGTTTTGTGAATATTTTGATGTGTTTTGTGTTATTTTGTAGATAAATAAAGTTTCAGGACATTCTGGAGTTGATTTGGGCCAAAACAGTGAAAATTGGACAAAAATGACATTTTGGTAAATTCACGCGTCGCGACGCCAAGAACTTCAGCGTCGCGACGCCTAACATGCGCCGAACAATGCTAACGTGCGCCGGGTCCACAAATCAGAATCTGAGAAAAGTTTGACTTTGCTAAAATGCGCCGTGACACGTGTCACCATCACAGCCGATCTGCTAACATGTGCCGTGCCACGTGTAAGCATCCTACGGTGCCGACAGTCATCATCGCCACGTGTGCCACGTGGTATCCTACGTGTCTCCATGTCATCAGCCACGTCAACAAGTCAACAAGTCAACATTGCCACGTGTCGTGCCACATCATCATCAGCCAATCAGGAAGTGCCACGTGTCGCAATCCTACGGTGCCGACAGTCTCTTTCCACGTGTCGCCACGTCACCACCACGTCATTGCCACGTCACCGCCACGTCAGCATCAATCATTGAGTATCTAATCCTTATCTGACACGTGGCGGATAAGAATCTCATCGACCAATCAGAAGCCGCCACGTGTCACAATAATTGAAGCTCAACCACTCTGCCATGTGTCACCTTATCAGCTTATCCAGAATCTTCAAACCGGCGAACCAGAGCGTGCCACGTCGACAAAAGCTGGCGTAGCGATGCTGAGGGCCCTGGCGTCGCGACGCTGGAAGCCTACCGAGGCCTATAAATTGAGCTCGAGATTTCAGAATTCATTGTACCACTCTCTCTCTTTTATTCTCTGTAAAGAGAGAGTTTCTCTCTCTAGTTTCTTTTAGTTTTTAGTTTTTAGTTTTTAGTTTTGTAAATAATTTTAATTACGTTTTGTTAATATAGTAATTTACTTTTTTACTTTTTACAGTTTTTACTATTTACCATGAGGAGGTAACTTCCCCAGCTAGGGTGAAAGATAATTCTTTTACTGTTACTATTTAGATTAATCTCCCTTAAAAATAATATATTCACTATTTAAAATATTGACTTAAAAAGGATACCGCCATATTTGTCGGTTGGTAATTCATTTTAATATGGTTTAAACCTGACTAATCAAGGATACCGCCAGATTGGTCGGTTGGTAATTTAATTTTGATTCTGCCTTTATGGCTGGTTGGACATAATTTGACTTAATCAGGATACCGCCTATATGGCTGGTTGGAAAAAGAATCACAAGTTTATATATTATTTTATGGGAGATATCTAAATTAGTAGTAGTAAAAGTAATTCCTTTTACCTTAGCATTTTATTTTATTTTACTTTTCAGTTTTACTTTATGTCTTTTACTTTTCAGTATTTTTACTTTATGTCTTTTACTTTTAAGTTCTTACTAGCCCTAGTTATGTGTTAGTTATCTAGGGGTTGCGATGAATTCTAATATCACCGGTTTATAAGGGGTCATTTTATAGTTTGGGTAATTTAAAGGTTTACTTATTAAGTCTTAAGCTTAATAATTCTTGTTGTCTGATCACCAATAAGATTGATGTGGTAAATCTAAAATGAACTAGACATAGGGATTTTAGGTTTCAGCCTTAGACTTAATTGCTCACGATCTTCATTGAGGATAGATAACCCTTTAATAGATTTCCTTACAGGATAGGAATATACCTGTCGGGCGGGGGTAGCCATAATTGGAACTTAAACTTAATGAATCCAGATAATTTGGTTGACATAGACATATGGTTCAATTGGGTTAAACTGGGTATTTGCGTTTGACCATCGACAGAGGCTTTTGCATAATTTAGTGTTCCAGGTTAGTAAACTGATTTATTACACAAAAATAAAATAATCACTTCATCTTTTAAAAGATATTAGAAGGATTCACAACCCTAGATCTTTGTGTCTTTTGTTATTTTCCTTAGTATTTTCTTTTGTCTTTTTGTTTATTTATTTATTTTGTAAAACCACTTTCAACCAGTCAAACAATCATTCTCTTCACCCTCAATTAGATATTTGTAAATAAATAGATTCAATAATTTATAACAATAGTAGGAATTAAGTCCTCGTGGGATAGAAATTTTTATACTACTTGAACGATACGTGCGCTTGCGTTATACGCGTGTGTTTACGCCGGTCAAGTTTTTGGCGCCGTTGCCGGGGACTTATATTTCTTGAGTTATTAATTTTGAAGCTATCTAATTTACTTGTATCTAATTTTCTTTATTTTTATCTGTAATTTTTATTTCTCTCTTTTTCAGGTGATTGAAAAATGGAACACTACTGGGAGATTGAAAGATTATAAGCTTTACAAGAAGATACACCCCACATCTGGGAACAACAGTCTGGTTTTCTGAGGCCTGTTGTCCAGCCCAACAATTATCAATGGATGCCAGAACCAAGCAATACCATATTTGCTCAACAGAACGCAATGGGGAGATGTGACATATGTAATGGTAACCACCCTAGAGATTATTGTGAATACAACTACCATCCAGGGTGGCAGAGCTATCAAAATCCTTCATGGTACGAAAAACCATCACATTTTCCATCTTATCCACCACCCACACAATGATCTTCATCAACAATCAAAAAAGATCAGATGATTGACATGCTCAAAGATGTGTTCAAGAAACGAGAAGAAAAGATGGATACAATGCTTGAAACATTCCAGAATCAACTCGAAAGTATTCAGAGACAATCAGAATCCATTCAGAGGATAACAGATCAAATGAGACAATTCACAGAAAACCAGAAATACATACCTCAAGAACCAGTTTCGGATGACTCTGATGAAGCCTTCGAGTACCAATCATTTCACAATGATACTTCAACAGAGGAGGAGGCTGAGCAATATCAACAACCAGAGGTATCAGTTCAGGAGCCCGAACCGACAAAGTCTCAATTTGACTTTTATTATTCAGATTCTGACGAGGATGAAGCTGATCTATTTGTACCAACTGCACCAACAACGGAGGATCAAACTTTCAATCCTCAAAATGAAGATCTTGGAGCATGCTTTACCATGATGTTTTAAGAAGATCTATCTGAACCATCCATTCCAGTCGTATCAGAGGATGAAAACCTAATGTTAGAAACATCTTTGCATCCTCAGGTTGACAATTTTGAAGCATGTATTTCACAGATGACAGATAAAGAGCTGAATACAAAAATTTTACAATACATCTGTGAAGAAAATATGGTACAAGAAGCAGAGCAAATGGAGGAGCAAATGTTTGACCTTAATAAAGATCCAGAGCATTCAGGAGAAACATCGCTGTTTTGGGGAGTACAAATCAAAGATATCACCGAAAGCTTGATAGAATGGAACTTCCATTCCAAGTCAAACACCATATGAGACCTCCTGATTTTATTTCTTTCTTTGCAGGAATCACTGGAACAACAAGGAGCAAAAAGGTGGCACGAGCACTGAATAGAACAAAATTATTTTTGCCACTTTACCGTTGGAAGAGACCCTTCAAAAGCAACGCTCACGTGATTGTCTTTAATCGGACATCCAAAACGACATTGAAACCTCCTTAACAGATGAATTTCAGTCACGTCTGGCTGAAGACGTAAAATTTAGCGCTAGCAGGGAGGCAACCCATGCAATTTGTTGTAATTTGTTTTCATATTTTGTGTGAACTTTTTAATTTTGTGTGTAATTTTTTTTGTAGGGAAAGGCACAAACGAAGCATTTTAAGACAGAAGGAATTGTGTTTGGCAATCAAAGATGAGAAACAATTCATTAGCGATGGCTGAGTAAGGAATGAAATCTTGAAATGCATCCTAATGAATTTATACTAAGCGAGTGGCGTATTGCGTACACAATTCTGTTGCCTTAATTATTGCTTTGATTCACTTTTCTGTTGTAATTATCTTTATTTTCGTAGACAGGATCCAGACTTTTTGACCTTTCACGATTTCTTTTGTTGGTTAGCTAACAATCGTCCTCTGGAAGATATTAGTGCTATTATTACTCACCCTTTTCAGGTACTATAAATTCAGCCCGTCATTGCACTTTTGAAGGCATCCAGAGTTGAGAAAGAAATACATAAAAAATGGAAGCCACTTCAAGAAGACGAGTTGAAAACATCTGTGTGTTTTGCGGTACTAGTGTTGGTACTAAACCACAATACATAGAAGCAGCACATGAATTGGGTCGAGTCTTAGCTGCAAGGAATATGCACTTAATATATGGCGGAGCCAATCTCAGACTTATGGGGATCGTTTTAAAGGCTGTACAGGAAGGAGGCAGTCATGTTTTGGGAATCATCCCAAAACCCTTGGCAGAGGCAAATCTTATTGAACCATCAAACGGAGAAGAACTGATCGTGCCAGGTATGTCTGAACGTTTGGTAGAAATGATTAACCGTGCTGATGCTTTTATCGCTTTTCCAGGTGGCTTGGGTACATTGGAGGAAATTTTTATAGTACTATCTTGGGCGAACCTGAACATACATCAGAAACCGCTTGGACTGTTTAACGTTGATGGATTTTATGATTTTCTTTGTGTGTTTCTTGATGATGCTCGGAGAAATGGGTTCGTGTCAAAACCTGTGAAAGAACTCCTCTTTACTGCCAGAACTGCTCCGGATCTAATTGACCAACTCTTAGCCTATGAACCACAAGTTGACCCTATCCTTTCAAAGATAAATTGGTCCGAGGACGATCGTGGTAAGAGGCGTCGGATTAATCTGGATCTTAACCTTTAATTTCCTGTAGATTTTCATCTAACCAGGTACGGCCTTCTTAACTCTCCTTTTACTGTTTAAGATATTGAGGACAA
Source organism: Zanthoxylum bungeanum (assembly GCA_019454045.1). Lineage (NCBI taxonomy): Eukaryota > Viridiplantae > Streptophyta > Magnoliopsida > Sapindales > Rutaceae > Zanthoxylum > Zanthoxylum bungeanum. The sequence continues at coordinate 16,442 of SKCR01015028.1, read as the reverse complement.
TGTCTCATTTAGGTTTGGGGGAGGAAATTAGTTGATTAGTACCTTGTTGTTAGTTTGTGTGTTATTTTTATTTTTAGCCCAAAATTTTTCGAAAAATACAAAAAAAATTGAAAAGTTTTCAAAAATTCCAAAAATATTTTGTGTTTTTATTTTGACTAAAAATGTGAAATTGGTAAGAGATAGTTGAGTAAGGAGTTTCCACTCCTGAGAAGTATCTCAAACCTATTTCGAAACAAGTTAATTTTTGTTTATTTCATTTTGAATTATTTAATTTGTGAATTCTCTTTAAAACGGACTAAAATGGATCTTCATATGCTCAGTTGACAGATATTATCAACATATATAGTAACATTCGGACATGAGCTAAAATTGAAAAGTTTGTAATATTCAGTGCTCTAGTTTAATTGGAGGAAACATTTCAAAAAGCAATGGAGTAAAAAAAAAAAAAAAAAAAAAACGTCTGGGATCCGAGTTATTAAGTCTGTAAGGGTGTTTTAACACCTAGTGCCCTAAAACCAACTGGTTTGGGAGTCACTGGCCCAAAGCTCGTTACATGGATCGAAGATGCTGCAAAAATATATATATCTGAAGTCTGAGTAATTAAGTCTGTAGGGGTGTCTTAACACCTGGCGCCCTAAAGCCAACTGGTTTGGGAGCCACCGACCCAACACTCGCTACATAGATGGAAGATATTGTATATAAATAAAAAAATAGAGAAAAATAGAAAAAAATCAAGGAAAAAATAAGAAAATCTGAAAAATTATTCCATTGCTGCAAAAAGATGTGAAATCTGATAGAACTTTAGGACAAAAATATTACTCTCTTATCAACTGCACTTATGACTGTTGTGGGCAAAAATGAGTTGATTAATATTTTGTTGGCTGTGTATATGAAGAATGGTAAAAATAATCGGAGAATTTACTTATTCAGTAATTTAGAATGAAACAAAACAACTAGTAACTTAGAGTAGAAGTTTCACCTGATTAGTCACTAACATCTTTAGTCTCTTTTCGCTTGTCTTTTTGCTTTTGTGTGCATTAGTTTTATTACCTGTTTACTTTTGTAAAATGTTTGTGGGTATCATTGCTGTAAACCCTCACGAGACTACAACTCGTCCACTAGGGACACATAGGGGTTTAAAGGCTTGTTGCATACGCTAAATGCAACCGTGATCCCTACGAAAGTGGCTTAGTTAATTTATTTATGTTATTTTATGTTTTGCTCGAGGACTACAAAAATGTTAGGTTTGAGGGTGTGATGAGTGGTAAATCTATAACTATTTCCCACTCATTTAACCTAATATTTTTTATAGTTTCTTGAGTTTTGTGAATATTTTGATGTGTTTTGTGTTATTTTGTAGATAAATAAAGTTTCAGGACATTCTGGAGGTGATTTGGGCCAAAACAGTGAAAATTGGACAAAAATGACATTTTGGTAAATTCGCGCGTCGCGACGCATAACATGCGCCGAACAGTGCTAACGTGCGCCGGGTCCACAAATCAGAATCTGAGAAAAGTTTGACTTTGCTAAAATATACCGTGACACGTGTCACCATCACAGCCGATCTGCTAACATGCACCGTGCGACGTGTCAGCATCCTACGGTGCCGACAGTCATCATCGCCACGTGTGCCACGTGGCATCCTACGTGTCTCCATGTCATCAGCCACGTCAACAAGTCAACAAGTCAACATTGCCACGTGTCGTGCCACATCATCATCAGCCAATCAGGAAGTGCCACGTGTCGCGATCCTACGGTGCCGACAGTCTCTTTCCCACGTGTCGCCACGTCACCGCCACGTCAGCATCAATCATTGAGTATCTAATCCTTATCTGACACGTGGCGGATAAGAATCTCATCGACCAATCAGAAGCCGCCACGTGTCACAATAATTGAAGCTCAACCACTCTGCCATGTGTCACCTTATCAGCTTATCCAGAATCTTCAAATCGGCGAACCAGAGCGTGCCACGTCGACAAAAGCTGGCGTAGCGACGCTGAGGGCCCTGGCGTCGCGACGCTGGAAGCCTACCGAGGCCTATAAATTGAGCTCGAGATTTCAGAATTCAGTGTACCACTCTCTCTCTTCTATTCTCTGTAAAGAGAGAGTTTCTCTCTCTAGTTTCTTTTAGTTTTTAGTTTTTAGTTTTGTAAATAATTTTAATTACGTTTTGTTAATATAGTAATTTACTTTTTTACTTTTTACAGTTTTTACTATTTACCATGAGGAGGTAACTTCCCCAGCTAGGGTGAAAGATAATTCTTTTACTGTTACTATTTAGATTAATCTCCCTTAAAAATAATATATTCACTATTTAAAATATTGACTTAAAAAGGATACCGCCATATTTGTCGGTTGGTAATTCATTTTAATCTGGTTTAAACCTGACTAATCAAGGATACGGCCAGATTGGTCGGTTGGTAATTTAATTTTGATTCCGCCTTTATGGCTGGTTGGACTTAATTTGACTTAATCAGGATACCGCCTATATGGCTGGTTGGAAAAAGAATCACAAGTTTATATATTATTTTATGGGAGATATCTAAATTAGTAGTAGTAAAAGTAATTCCTTTTACCTTAGCATTTTATTTTATTTTACTTTTCAGTTTTACTTTATGTCTTTTACTTTTCAGTATTTTTACTTTATGTCTTTTACTTTTAAGTTCTTACTAGCCCTAGTTATGTGTTAGTTATCTAGGGGTTGTGATGAATTCTAATATCACCGGTTTATAAGGGGTCATTTTATAGTTTGGGTAATTTAAAGGTTTACTTATTAGTCTTAAGCTTAATAATTCTTGTTGTCTGATCACCAATAAGATTGATGTGGTAAATCTAAAATGAACTAGACATAGGGATTTTAGGTTTCAGCCTTAGACTTAATAGCTCACGATCACCCTTGAGGATAGATAACCCTTTAATAGATTTCCTTACAGGATAGGAATATACCTGTCGGGCGGGGGTAGCCATAATTGGAACTTAAACTTAATGAATCCAGATAATTTGGTTGACATAGACATATGGTTCAATTGGGTTAAACTGGGTATTTGCGTCAGACCATCGACAGAGGCTTTTGCATAATTTAGTGTTCCAGGTTAGTAAACTGATTTATTACACAAACATAAAATAATCACTTCATCTTTTAAAAGATATTAGAAGGATTCACAACCCTAGATCTTTGTGTCTTTTGTTATTTTCCTTAGTATTTTCTTTTGTCTTTTTGTTTATTTATTTATTTTGTAAAACCACTTTCAACCAATCAAACAATCATTCTCTTCACCCTCAATTAGATATTTGTAAATAAATAGAATCAATAATTAATAACAATAGTAGGAATTAAGTCCTCGTGGGATCGATTTTTTTATACTACTTGAACGATACGTGCGCTTGCGTTATACGCGTGTGTTTACGTCGGTCATGGACAAAACGCTCATCCTAAATATGTTGTAGTAATATGGCTCTAACATAAGTTCTAGATATAACAATTGTGTTCCGTTTGATTTGTAACAACCTAGAGACATATATCTATCTAGCGGTAAATCATTTGAAATTTAATTTATCCATTTGCTAAATTTCCTATGCTATTTGCATATGCATTTGATACGTTGAAATTCATTTTAATGCAAATGTGTGCAAATGATTTCTTAAGTATTTTAAACTGGTTTAAATACAAGTGATGCAAAATGTATGATTCCTAAGAGCTTAAAATTTTTGAATAAACTCACTTACAATTAGTTTTAGCTCTTAATCATCATCTTTGATCTTCATCTTGCTTGACTCTTACTTTGACTTTTTCATCATCTTTTTGGCTCTTTATCATCTTTGCTATCTTGATTATCTTATAGCTCATTTTGCCTCTTCATCAACATTTTAGCTTTATCATTATCTTTTTGCTTCTTTGGCTTTATCGAATTTGATTCGCTAATATTTAGACGTTTTGACACTATCGAAATCAAGTCGCTAATCAAAATTTTCAAGTTTTTGAGCTTTTTATCTATGAGCCTTTTTACTTTATTTGCATCATCAAAATCCTGGCACCAATAAAATTGAAAAGGAATCTATGTAGTGGATTTGTAACCACGTAGTGTTGGCTGTTTAACAATGATATGAGTGGAGAATAGCTAGATTAGCTTTTTATGTGGCCACACAGATTTTCATGGGAATAATCCTAAGTCGGCACATAATAGATAATGGACTAAAAAGATAAGTTTGAGACAAACTTTTACTTATGAGTTAGTTTTTGAGTATGTGTTAGACTCATGGAATTCTATATGGTATCATAACTATATTGATGCCAGTTTGCTATCCTAATAATGAAAGACAAAATCATAGGCCTAAAGTAAATGGAAGTCATGATCCATGGTCGAATCAGAATATGATTCATTCTTTTAATTTTCCAGAAATGAAAAGGAATCTCTAAGTGCATTAGGAAAAAGTAGAATATGACTCATAATTGAATGCCCTTTGAATCTAACATCATTTCTGTTGAGCAAAAAAGTACCTAATATTTGTTCTATATAAGGTGGCGTGTTGACATCTCTGAAAGGAGAGGAACAAGTCTTTAAGAGTTGTTTATATAGAAGAAAAACAATTTTCAACTCTAGGCTGAACAATGGCTGGCTATGGCTATGCGTATAGAGGCCACTCTACTTATAGTGATTTAGCACCAAAGGCAGAGAAAGATTATGGAGAAGTTAAGGATCAATGGCATAGGTCTTCAAGTCCAGATCATGGCCATGGCCTTCGTCATAAGGTTGATGAGTTTCTCACTAAGGTGCAAACTGAAGCTAGTAAACCGAAGAGGTTTGGTCTTCTGAGTCCTTCAGTTTGGCACCGTACCCCTAATTCTACAGGCCATCAAGGGCATGAGTATGGACATGGAAATACTGGTTATGGTGATTACAAGCCGAGTGGTCATACCATTCAGAACGGGGATTATGATAACTACAAGCACAACAAGCTTGACAGGATGGAACCAGCTATGATCACTACTGGTGGATGGGCGAGGCCAAATCGTGCAGCATGGGCTACACCACCAGATGCCGCGCACTCTAGACCAAAAAATGATATTGGCACAGCTGAGGAGTACTTGAAGGAATCTGCTAGGCCTACTTCAGTCACCTCTTCTCCACATTCCCGGATGAATGTGCCAATCACATCAGGGCCTAAACGAGATCATGACTATAGTCAAACTCTTGACAGCAGGGAGGCTGCAAGGCGGTATGGCAACTTAAATTCCTCATCTGTGCCCAAAGAGATGTACACAGGGACTATTGACAGTAGGGAGGCTGCGAGAAAGTACAAGGGCACAATGGTGTGACAGAAACAATTATGCATGAAATAATAATATTAAGATATGGCTTGGCTTGTGAATCTATTTAGTGTTTCTTGGGTAATGACCCTTTTTTACTCTTATCCTTGTTGTTAGTCTTCTTATTGCTTTCTGATGCTAATAGGTGAGTTGTAATAGTGGCTTGTTTGTGTCTTTGATATCAGTAGTAAAATAAGCTACCTTATGAACCATTCTACAATAAATTGAAGGATACTATATGTATGTATGTAAATTGCTGATCAAAATCTCATGGCTGGATAAATCTAGGCACTGCACTTTGTTTTATAATTTGGATTAATCAAAATGCCATAATCACTAACAATGCTTGGACCTGGATCATTAATAGCCATTGCAGAAAGAAGGATTTAATTTTTCACCAATGGTTTTGTTGTAAGGTTCATCCCAATTGACCCAGAGTGTTTCCGGAAAGAATTTTAATCTTGAAGAAAGACAACAAAGACTTGTTGAACTATCTGTTACGCGGGCTCATTACCTGATCAGCTCCATAACTTCTGCAGGTACAATGAAGCACCAATGAAGCCTGACCTTAGCAGGATAATAAAATCTCCAATTAAGCCTGCCTTGAGTAATTATTGTATGAGTTAGTGACTTACAGAGTACAAGTTTGCTACCGGACCAAGGCATGTACTGGGTCCAATTGCTGGGGAATAAAGATATATGGTGATCAAATCTAATCATGTATTATGTTGTTAAAAAGTAATTTTAACACATAATCAATGTCTTTATTATTAACTTTTCTCATTTTTTTTGTACATCTATCATTTTTCATGATTGGGTAGAAAGCCACTTAACATTGGGTTTCGTATGAATCGGGATCATTCCGGTGGGTTTGGTATTGATACTTTTTTATGGTGGTTTTTCTCCCCGAGAAAGTTCAAATACCGAGAAGGTGTAGAATGGGGTTTGTACTCGGCCAAAAGAGGATGATGAAAGTCCAAAAGCTTAGAGAGGTTAAAGTCAGACAGAGGGGCCCGACCCCACTATACAGAAGAGTTCTCCTGAGGGCAGAACCTACTGATGATGAACCAAGATGGGATACCGGCTCAATCCAGAAAAGGAGTGTTAGCTTTGACAGCATTTGAGTGCTTGTGGAAGCCAACCCCGATATGGTCATTGTTTGTGAACCCGACCTTGTTTGAGAAGTCAGGAAGTTTGACCAAATATCATTCACCTCGGTATGCAGACTCGAGGAACGGAGCTAGGACCACAGGTTATTTTACGCTTAGGCGTAGGTGACGTATGCCCTAGTTGAAAAGATTAGCTTTTGGAAGGCTAATGATGATTATGGGAAAAATAACGGTTCTCATTGAAAGCAGCCCTTGCCAGCTGCGATACGGCGGTGCAGTGACAAGGAAGTGGAAGAGCAGAGTCGCCATAGGCCGGTGTAGTGACAGTAAAATGGGCTATTCTGAATGGTCGAATTGCGGATAGTTGAGGTGAGTTGTTACTACAATGATGGCAGTGACATGAGTTGACGTCATGGGCAATGGAATAGTGAATTCGAAAGCCTATATAAAAGGGTTGAAGATTCAGATTTAAAGGACAACAATTTTATCATCTCACGACTTGTAAAATAGTTAAGAGCTCATAAACTAGTGATAAAGAGAGAAAAGCTAGTCGATTACTTGACCAAGTGAGTGAATTGTAATGGGCTAGTGTAAGACCCGAGGTGTTATACACTCTTTGTAAGCTCACAACCCCACTTGTAGCTCGGGTCGGTCTTGACCCCGAGCCGTAATAAAATACCCCTTACTCCAATGGACGTAGGTTGAAGCCACTCTCCACCGAACCATGTAAATCCTTGTCTCTGTGATTATCAGTCTGCTTGCTAAGTTTGCTTTGGTTCCCTACTAACTAAACAATTTCACGGTTAGGGGAGGTATGTTTGAGGGGTTGATTTTCCAAATTACCCTTGGAACGAAAAATAGTTGTCAACAGTTGGCGTCGTATATGAGGATAGTACAAAAAATAGCAAACACACTCAGACGATGGCATAAGATGAAAATCATAGAGCTGTTGAAGCCTTAATGGCGGGGTGGATAGAGAAAATGGAGGAGAACTTGCGGATAGAAAGAGAGGCAACTCAAACCTTCCTAAAGGCCTTGATGGAGAGAATTGAAAAGTTGGAAGAGAAAACGACAGAAGAACTGACACGTGTGGGGCCTAGTCGAAGGAAGGAAGATATCGCCAGTGGTAAGAGGCTGGTTGCTATAAAAAGAGAGCAAATGGCTAGGAAAAGAAAACCAGAAAAGTGAGGACAGGAAATCGGAAAGGAAAGAGCCAAGCCCAAATACTCGACACGACGGAGTCGGTAGATGGAAGAGATTAGGATCGAACAGACAAGAGTTCAAGCCTAAAAACCCGAGGAAACTGGCTCCAAGACTGAAGCCCCCTATCAGAATTGCTCATGTAGTGGGGGATGCTGCGTATACAACCCTAAAAAGACATTTGGCTCAGATACCTCGTGAGTTACATGATAAGCGGCTGCTGACGGAGCCCGACCCGAGGAGGTTCCCAATGGACAAGAGAAGTGCTAGAGCTTATTGCTCGCATCACAATACCATTGACATGACACCGAGAGCTACAGACACCTGCAGAAGCAAGTTGTGGACCTGATAAGGAATGGCTACCTGAATGAATGCGCTGACTATGATGCAATAAGGGCGAGACAGCTGATAAATGCGGTTTATAGCTACTTATTCCTGCATTCTTAGCTTACTATTTTGTTAGATTCAGTGTCATTTAATGTATTTGTAGTTTGTTTTATGTTTTATTTGTCGGAAGCATTAAGACATGGATCTTGGGACAAATTGACTTGTTTTGGGACCTTACGGACGCATCGGAAGCACATGGGAAGAGCGGAAAACAAAAAATCAGCACGCTAGAAAAATTGACTGGTGTCGCGGTGCCTCTTCAGGATCACTCATAGTAATTTCCCGCAGCTTCAGCACCATAGCGCCATTTTCCGACGTTGCGCAGACCCCTAGAAACATCAGTTTTTAGGGTTTTACATGCACAATGACTCCAAAACTTTCTTATAAATACATAAGCTCGTCCAAATCCCTAGAGAGGAGGCTAATACACAACACAAAGACACAAAACATATTTTAGAGAGATCCATGGAGGAGGATTGAAGAGTGAAAAGAGGAGATGAAGGCGGTGACGTCTGAAGAAGAAGAGATTCAATTCGGGTTTTATCATATAGTTTTCTTCTTTAAACTCTAATGATGTCCATTATGTTCATGACCATATTTTCATTGTTTTTATCTTTAGTCATGAACTAACTCCATTATTCTAGAGGATGATGTAACTAATGCTCGAACCTATGTGTTGTTTGCTAATTTGATTTATATAAAGTTTTGATTTAGTTTATTTGTATTCTCTTGCGTTTAATGCTTTTTGTTTGTTGGCCATAAATTGAGATGATGAATGTTTAGAATCTATCGCTCGGGAGAGAGGGATTTTGAATAGGATCTAGAGAATATAACCTAGGAGTTTTATAGAGTTCGAGAGAATCTATAGTTCCTTTGAAGTCGTTAACACAGAATCACAAAAGGTAATGAATTGTTGATTACTAGATTTTTATAGAGATATTGAAGTGTGTATTTGATAATATTTTCACTATTGCTCGGGAGATGGAGTGGAATACTTAGGATTCTTGACTTATAAACAATGCAATTGAATAAGGATTGATTGGCATGACAAATTCATAGGGGATAGTTAGGTGAAATCAGACTCTAGAATCTCTCTCGTATTGGTTTCTCCTACATAAAATATTTTCATATCTTATTTATTTAGTTTAATCTTAATTAATTATTTTCTAAATAAAGTCATGATTATTAATTATAGTACTTAGTGTGAATTGAACACAATCCATGTGGGTTCGACACTCTTTCACTCATCTTTACTAAAACTTGACACCGTACACTTGTGGTACGATATAAAATATCGCAACATATTTTTGGCGCCGTTGCCAGAGATTGTTAATTTAATTCACATTAATACTATTACCAAGTAACCTTGACTTTAATTTAGATTTTTATTTTTATTCTTACTTTTTGCGTCTACCTGAAGATATTAAACTTAGCGCTAGCGGGGAGGCAACCCTTGTATTTTTTTAATTTTTTTTTAGTTTAGTTTTATTTTATTGTGTGCTAATTGCTTGTTTCTTATTTGCATGAGTATTTATGCAGGTGTTAGTGCAACCCACACAGCCCACGCAACCAAAGTCTTACCAGCATGAGCCTGATCAACTCCATGTCCGGTAGTGTTGTTCCTCACCCTTGTTTCTTTATATTTATCTTACATTGAGGACAATGCAAGTTTTAAGTTTGGGGGTGTGTGCATATAATGATAATTCTTGTTATTTTTAGTTTTAAAAAAATAAAAATAAAATTACAAATCTTTGTTTTTCATCTTAGATAGTGAATCATAAGTCTAATGATAAGTTTTGTTTGCTTATAATGAAATTTTAGAAACGATAAGTTCCTAATTGACTTTTATCTGATGCCTTGAGTAGGTGATCTAGGTTAGACTCGTAAGCACTTAATAATAGGTTTTTAGCAGTAAGAACCTAGGTAGTTGGCAAAGTGACTAGTTGAAGAAATTACTTGCTGATGAATGATCGTTTACTTAGATGTCTATCTCGATTTGCTAGTGTTATGATATATGGTATGGTTCAAAAATAAAAGAAAAAAAAATTGAAAAAAAAAAGAAGTTAAACCACCTATAACCGATAAGCGTGAAGCTACATATGGGCCAGCGTTATGACCACCATAAGGAGAAATGCTACCTTAAAGGGTAGGTGTGTTGAAAAAAATAAAAAATAAAAGAAAATAAAATTGTACCATACAGAGCACATAAAAGGCAAATACAGATACTTTTGAGATATCTTGGTTGGTTTGACCCATCGGATCCCAATTTTTGAGACGAAATCATTGAGTTGGCTTACTTAAGAGTCGAGCTGTGAATGAACCTTTACACACACCACACACACTGTGAGTCTGGCTTAGATGGTTTATTCAAGAACTTAGACTTAAGTTGCATTGATTACTGTTGAAGGTTCTCTGATTTCATTTATAGGCATTCTTTAAGGACAACATTATGTATAACTATCAGGACTATTTTCTTTGCTATTATTATTTTTATATTTTTGCATGATTGCATGTTTGTGAATAAAGTTTGTGGGTATCGTCGCTGTAAGCCCTCACGAGACAATAACTCGTCCACTAGGGTCGCCTAGGGGTTTAAAGACTTGTTGCATATGCTAAATGCAATCGTGATCCTTACGAAAGTGGCCTAGTTAATTTTGTTCATTTATTTAGTTTTTATTTAGTCTTTTGCTCGGGACTAGCAAAATCTTAAGTTTGTGGGTGTTTGATAAGTGCGGTTTATACCCACTTATTCATACATTCTTAGCTTACTATTTTGTTAGATTCCGTGTCATTTAATGTTTTTTTAGTTTTTTATTTTTATTTTTTTATTTGTAGGAAGTATTAGGACATGGATCTTGGGACAAATTGAATTATTTTGGGACCTTACGGACGTATCGAAAGCACACGGGAAGAGCAGAAAACATAAAATCAGCACGCCAGAAAAATTGACTAGCGTCGCGGCCCCACTTATGGGCATCTCGGCGCCTCTTCAGGATCACTTATAGTAATTTCCCGCAGTTTCAGCGCCGCGGTGCCACTTTCCGGTGCCGCGGTGCTGCGCAGACCCCCAGAAACACCAATTTTAGGATTTTACATGCACAATGACTCCAAGACTTTCTTATAATTACATAAGCTCGCCAAAACCCTAGAGAGGAGGCTAATACACAACACAAAGACACAAAACAAAAATTTTCGAGAGATCCATGGAGGAAGATTGAAGAGCGACAAGAGGATACGAAGGTGATGACGTCCGAAGAGGAATGGATTCAATTCGGGTTTTATCATCAAGTTTTCTTCTTTAAAATCTAATAAAATACATTATGTTCATGACCCTATTTTCATTGTTTTAATCTTTAGTCATTAACTAACTCCATTATTCTAGATGATGATATAACTAATACTTGAACCTATATGTTGTTTGCTAATTTGATTTATATAAAGTTTTGATTCAGTTTATTTGTATTATCATGCGTTTAATGCTTTTTGTTTGTTGGCCACAAATTGAGATGATGAATGTTTAGAATCTATCGTTCGGGAGAGAGGGATTTTGAATAGGATCTAGAGAATATACCCTAGAAGTTTTATAGAGTTCGGGAGAATCTATAGTTCCTTTGAAGTCGTTAACATAGAATCACAAAACGTAATGAATTATTGATTACTAGATTTTTATAGGGATATCGAAGTGTGTATTTGATAATATTTTCACTATTGCTCGGGAGAGGGAGTGGAATACGTAGGATTCTTGACTTATAAACAATGCAATTGAATAAGGATTGATTGGCATGACAAATACATATGAGATAGCTAGGTGAAATTAGACTCTAGAATCTCTCTCGTATTGGTTTCTCCTACATAAAATATTTTCATATCTTATTTATTTAGTTTAATCTTAATTAATTATTTTCTAAATAAAGTTAGGATTATTAATTATTGTTCTTAGTGTGAATTGAACACATTTCATGTGGGTTTGACACTCTTTCACATATTTTTACTAAAACTTGACACCGTACACTTGCGGTACGATATAAAATATCGCAACAGCAGCTACGATAGCAGAGGTCATCAGGTCGAGTACCTATTACCTAGAGCAGCTGGATGGCACTCGGCTTAATAAGCCCTGGAATGCATAGATGTCGTAGAGATATTTTTCAAAAGAGCCTCTCTTAGAATGACCCTCAAAAAGTAGTAAGATGAGCGGTAAATTCCTGGAATATAATGAGTGTTTTCCCATTTCTAAATACATTACTCACACCTATATAAGCTTGTTGTGTATTTGAATAAGAAAAACTTGCTCGGTATTTTTCAAAAATACTCGTGATCAGAATGTTGGGGTTGGTGCTCAGAGCGCCAATTCCCGGTTGTATTTCTTTTGAATACTTCTGTAAAACATTATTATTATGAATAATATATGCAGTTTCTATAATATAATGTATCTTTTTATATGGTAAAGACGTAATGACCTTATAATGATTAGTCATGGTACTGTTGCAAAAGCGTCGCAACTGACATTGAGTAGTATCATGACGTTGCCATTCTCAGACAGTTCCTGGTCAAGGTTTACACTACTTGGTCAGTAAAGTAAACCCGTTGAGACCGGTACATGTCGTATACTGGAATATATGATTCCAATGGTTTCTCAATGAACCATTAGTCTTGGAGACTAGTATAGACGTGTGGGTGTTTATAGCGGATAACACTGAACGACTCACCGAAGATTCTTAATGGATGGTACACCAACGTCAAAAAGAATCTTCTCGGGTTGATTAGCACTTGTGATTCTTAGACTTGAGATGCCATTGTGAGCACATGAGACATCTTCTACACTTAGATGGTAGTCACGTCACCGATCTATTTAGATCAGACCTCCGCCGGTTCGTTGGGTGTAGATATATCCTCAGGATGTCCTATGTGTATCAAGATAGGATCCGTCAGTTCTGTGTACCAGAGCATAGGTAGTCCATACGATTAGCAATCAGATAAAACCATGGACCCGTGGTAAAGTTTAGAAGCTAGTTAGAAACATTCTTTTAGAGATTACTAATAGAATAGTCGACTGGATAATCCCCATAGAGATTTGACGTTAACATCTATATCTCTGGGATATATCCGGATACCTGTGACGGAGGAATTATATATTTTCCATGACCTCGACCTGTATGATTCAGCGAGTTTATCCGTGATCGTCATAATTTACGGGTGGATAAAATTATGGACACGAAATTGGATTTCGTGACGGATATACATGAATCTAGAGAGTCTCAATAATGAAATATACTCGTAGAGCACTAGAGTAACATTTATGAATAATATTGATTATTTATAAAGTCGTTTAAAGGTTAAACGCAAAATACATGCTAAAGGGACCCGATAGTCATTTGCTTAATTATTGTGTATTTACATTTAATACTTGATTAATTTAAATACACATTAATTAATAGTCAAATTGAGATATTTGACTAATATCGTAAATGAATATATGTATTTGATATTTAATGTAAATAGAATACATATATTTAATATATTTGTATTTAATTAATTAATTAATTATTTAATTGTTAAATGATTAAATAAATTAAAATATAAATATCTTAACATTTGGATATTTGGATTAAATGATTTAGTTGCCTTTGTTGACTTAATTAAAATATCTATAAAGTGTTATTAGATATTTAAATCAAGTTGATGAAATGAAAATCAAATGAAGATGAAATTAATATTCTTGTATTTGCCTTAGCCAAATTTGGCCAAGGCCTTTGTGTAACAAGTATATATTTTTTTCATTTCATTTGTTTTCTAACCTAATACACTTTCTAACCTAAACTCCATTAAAGAAGACAAAGAAAGGTAGAGAGAAAAGAAAAGAAAATCAAGGAAAAATTTGAAAATAGTAAGTATTTCCAACCTTCCATTAGAGAGTAATTTGTTCCTCTTGTTGTGGGCAACATCTTGTGATGTTCTTGAGTTTTTCTATTCTTTATTCCTTGTGTTTTGATGATATATGTTTGGTGAAAGTGTAGCATGTATAATGGAGGAAGCTTGTGACTAGTGTAGTTATAAGTATTCTTTTATGGTTTTGGAAACTTTGTTGCTAATATAGAGTTGTTTACCCGCTCTTAAATGACCTAGATTTGATCTTTAGTTGTTTCATTGTGTTGAGACTTTGGTTGGTTGAAAGAAACATGATTGAAGTAATTGATTTAACAAATTTGGTCTAATTTGTTCAATTTGAAGAATTTGAAACATTAGGGTTTAAGACCTTGTCCAAATTTGGGGCTTTTCATTTATGTTGTGTATAAGGATTTGTATATGATGCATATAAAGTTTCATATTGATTGGATTATATCTTGATGTGTTTTGAAGCATGAAATCACAAAATGCACAAACCCACCCTTTAGTGAGGCTCTCGGCCAAACTTGGATTTTTGGGATTTTATGTTGCCCTTGGTGTTTTGATGTTTTGAACATGCTAAGTTCATCTTAGAAATGATTTAGAATCATCCAAAATTGATTTGAACAATTTCGGACTAAAATGTTTAAAATACTAAGTGTAAGGGCAATTCGGTAAATTCACTTAAATATGACTTATTAATTTTTATTTCATAATTTGATTATTGGATAATTAAATAAATATGCTTATTTAATTAATCCGAGAAAAAATTTTGAAATCGGAAAATTTGATTTTCCACCGCTTTCGCTGCGTTACCGGATTTAGCCTCTAAAACCCCTACAAAATGGTATCAGAGCGAGTCTGATTCTAGGCCCCCTATAATGATTAGCCTTTATTAAATCAATGTTTAATCATGTTTTCTTGACTTTTACATGCTTATTATAATCTAATTTGGTTAGATTTAGGGTGTATGACACATAGCGGAAAATCCTTAATTAATAAGGTTTTAATATAGTTATGTATTTGATGCATATTATGTGGTCCGTCTTTTCAATACGGTTTATGAATATTTCTCTGTGACTACATCCGAGACCGTTGGCCTCTGCTGTGAGGGTGTCCGATAGAGATTTATTTATACCGGATATATATAAGATACTAGATAAATTCAAGCGAAAGCGGAATTCTGAACGTGCCCTAGCTATCAGATTACGTAAGTGACTTGAGTTTATCATTGATGAGTTTAACCTTGGTACGTCTCCTTGTGGGCCTGCCTTCGCAGCGACAACGAGAAACGACCAAGACCGGGACCCATGAGTCATTAGTGAATGATTGACAAAAGAGTTGTCTACCTGATGAATATACGTAGGCGAGACCGTGCCTCTGCTGTGAGCTGAAATATATTCGCGGATCCACTTTTCACTATTTGTATTTAATTTAATTATTAATCTTTGTATTCTGTTTGGGGATTACAGTATTGCATGATTTAGTGGGAGGGGCATTTTTAGATTAAAAATCCATGATCTAGTTTATGCTTTTGATATTATATGAAACTGCTTAATTTCTACTAACCGTTTTTCGTGATCTATATGATAGATTTGCGATGGCGGCACCATCCACAAATCAGTTTGCGCGTATTCTTGATGCGAACAAACTCAAAGGCGCTGAAAACTTCGCTGACTGGGACTTTGATTTGAGGATTGTCCTCGATTCTGAGAAATTGGGATATGTTCTTGAGGGTCCGTTGCCCCTTGCTGTTGGTGCGGATGCTACGGAGGAGGAACACCAAGTTTTTGAAACTTGGAAGAATGATGATTAAGAGTTAAATCATTCATCCTTAGTTCACTGTCTCCAGGACTCAAGAAACAGTATTATGGCATGTCAGGTGCCTATACAATGATGACTCGATTGAGACAGTCATTTGAGAACCAAGAACAAGTGATTGTTCACAAAGTCGCAATGGAACTGTTCCATGCGCGGTTGGATGAGGGGCAAGCTATTAGCGCGCATGTTCTTCAAATGATCGATTTGATCAATCAATTGAGGCAACATAATCTCATTCTAAATGACATTCTTGGTAGGAGTGTCATTCTTGGTTCTCTCCCAGCTTCATATCGCCAGTTCGTGATGTATTTCAACATGAATGAGACTATCTGTACCTACCATGAGCTACATAGGATGTTGCTCACGGCGGAGGAGGACCTTAAGAAGGGAGTACCGACTCGCCCTCCTAGACCCACTTCTCTTTCCGCTTCTTCCCAGGCCTGGCCAAAGGGAAAGAAGAAGAAAGGGAAGAAGAAGAAGGGTTTTGGTCCTCAACCGCAGGCAATGATAGCTAAGCCCAAAAGGGCTTCTGAAGACAAGTGTCATCACTGCAGCAAATTCGGGCACTGGAAAAGGAACTGTCCTGACTACATCGCCCAGCTGAGGAGGGAGAGGAGCATCTACATCAGGTACATTTATTTTTCCAGTTATTGATATATCTTTGGCTTGTGAAGCTGTTACATCGAACTGGATTTTAGATTCTGCTTGTCCTATTCACATTTACAATTCGT